>SJYT01034130.1:32606-75113 GCA_006410635.1 Cephalophus harveyi | reverse complement strand
TGAAACTCCAGTGCTTTGGCCACCTCATGCGAAGAGCTGACTCATTGGAAAAGACTCTGATGCTGGGAGGGATTGGGGGCAGGAGGAGAAGGGGACGACAGAGGATGAGATGGCTGGATGGCATCACTGACTAGATGGACGTGAGTCTGAGTGAACTCCGGGAGTTGGTGATGGACAGGGCGTGCTGCGATTCATGGGGTCGCAGAGTCGGACACAACTGAGTGACTGAACTGAACTGAAGGTAACAATAATCCTGTATGCGAGACAGCAAAAGAGACACAGATGTATAGAACAGTCTTTTGGTCTCTGTGGGAGAGGGAGAAGGTGGGATGATTTGGAAGAATGACGTTGAAACATGTATAATATCATATGTGAAACGAACAGCCAGTCCAGGTTCAATGCATGATACAGGATGCTCGGGGCTGGTGCACTGGGATGACCCAGAGGGATGGCATGGGGAGGGAATTGGGAGGGGGATTCAGGATGGGGAATGCATGTACACCTGTGCCAGATTCATGTTGATGTATGGCAAAACCAATACAATATTGTAAAGTAATTAGCCTCCAATTAAAATAAATAAATTTATATTTTAAAAACCTGATTAGATAGAAATTTTTAAAAAATGAATATGCTATCTCAGTTGGTCATAACTTTCCTTCATGCAAAAACATGAAATTGGACCTTATGTAATACCATGTACAAAAATTAACTCAGAAGGACCAAACATAAGAGCTAAAACTATACAACTTAGAAAAGAAAAAGGGGAAACTCTTGTGACACTGGATTTGGCAAGATTTCTCAGGTATAACAACAAAAGCAGAGATAACAAAAGTACATAGACTTCATCAAAATTAAAATCTTTTGTGCAAAAAACACTAACAGAATAAAAAAGGAGCCCACAGATTGGGAGGAAACATGTTCAAAGATGTATCTGTTAAGCGGTAATATCAGAATATGTAACGAACGTCTACAACTCAACAACAAAAACAATCCAATCATGAAGACATAGACATCTCCAAAAAAGATATGTGAAAGTATCAGTTGCTCAGTCATTCCCGACTCTTTGCGACCCCATGAACTGCAGCCCATAAGGGCCCTCTGCCATGAGATTTTCCAGGCAAGGATACTGGAGTGGCTCACCATTTCCTTCTCCAGGGGATCTTTCCAACCCAGGGATCAAACCCATGTCTCCTGCACTGCAGGCATGTTCTTCACCAAATGAGCTACCAGGGAAGCCCCTACCAATGGCAAATAATATGAAAAGAGGCTCAACATCACTAATTATATTAGGAAATATAAATGAAAACCACAATGAGATACCACTTTACACAAACTAAGATAGCTATCATCAAAACAGAAAACAAGCGCTGGCAAGGATGTGGAGAAGATGGAACTTTTGTGCATTGTTGGTGGGAATATAAAATGGTACACCCACTGTGCAAAAACAGTGTGATGTTCTCTCAAAATATTAACAGAATTACCATTTTGTTGAAAAGGCAAAAAGATAGGACACTGAAAGATGAACTCCCCAGGTCGGAAGGTGCCCAGTATGCTACTGGAGATCAATGGAGAAATAACGCCAGAAAGAATGAAGAGATGGAGCCAAAAAAAAAAACAACATCCAACTGTGGATGTGACTGGTGATAGAAGCAAAGTCCAATGCTGTAAAAAGCAATATTGCATAGCAACCTGGAATGTTACATCCATGAGTCAAAGCAAACTGAAGTGGTCAAAGAGGAGATGGCAAGAGTTTTGGGGGCAGGAGGAGAAGGGGACGACCGAGCATGAGATGGCTGGATGGCATCACAGACTCGATGGACGCAAGTCTGAGTGAACTCCGGGAGTTGGTGATGGACAGGGAGGCCTGGTGTGCTGCGATTCATAGGGTCACAAAGAGTCGGATACGACTGAGCAACTGAACTGAACTGAAAATCACTGTGGATGATGACTGCAGCCATGAAATTAGAAGATGCTTGCTCCTTGGAAGAAAAGCTATGACAAACCTAGACAAGCATATTAAAAAGCAGAGATGTCACTCTGCGGACAAAGGTCCGTCTAGTCAAAGCTATGGTTTTTCCAGAAGTCATGTACGGATGTACGTGTTGGAACATAAAGAAGGCTGAGCACCGAAAAACTGATGCTTTCAAACTGTGGTGCTGGAGAAGACTCTTGAGAGTCCCTTGGACTACAAGATCAAATCAGTCAATGCTAAAGGTAATCTATTCATTGGAAGGACTGATGGTGAAGCTGAAGCTTCAATACTTTGGCCACCTGATACTAAGGGCCAACTCATTAGAAAAGACCTTGATGCTGGGAAAGATTGAGGGCCAGAGAAGAGAGTGACAGAAGATGAGATGCTTGGATGGCATCACCGACTCAATGGATATGAGTTTGAGCAAACTCCAAGAGATGGTGAAGGACAGGGAAGCCTGGCATGCTGCAGTCCATGGGGTCACAAAGAGTTGGACACAATTGAGCACTAAACAACAGATCCTCTCAAACTCTTGCAAGATGTCCTATTTCTACTCCCATTTCACAGATGAAGAAACCAAGGCTCAGGGGGACTAATAAACAACCTGCCCAAAGACCCAAACACAATTAGGTGAATAAAGATCACTCACATTCTTATAAACTGGACCCAGTTAACGATCACAACTCCTCTTCAAGCCCTCAGGATGGAAACCAGACCCACCACCACCACCCTTTTCCTGGACATCACTCAGACCCCAACACAGCTTTCTCCTTTGAAATCCTTTTTGCCCAAGTCTCCTAGCCTCCCACCCAGATTCCTGCAGCACTCTCCAGCTGGGTCTCTCCTTCCTGGGATTTCTAGCCCCTCTGATCTTTCCTGTATCCTGGACAAGACGAACCCAGATAAAATGCCACTGTCTGAGCTCATTCTGCCGAAATGTTGCCCAAGTGCAGATTCCAGTCATGGTGCTCTCAGTAGTGTGTGACAAGGGCAGAGCACCTGACCTCCCAGGGCAGCTCTTTGCTCGTTTACAACAGAAGGTTAATTGCGCCTGCCCCTCTGTGTCGGGTGAGAATGAATGAGATGTTATACAGAACACACAGGACGGTGCGGGACATGAGGAAACACTTGATAGATAATCTGTTATGCCTCTCCTCCTTTCCCCTTTGCCTTCCTCCCCTCCTCCCTCCTCCTCTCCACGGTCTAATAGATGCCGGCCAGCGGAGCCAATCACTCCCCTAAAATGCTGTCCCTCAACATCCCGCGCCACCTTCCTGTCCACCCCACTACCACCTCACTCCCACTCAAGTCAGGTCAGTAAGTTCTCCCAAGCTCTGGACCCTTTTCTGTGACTCTCTGGTCAGTATTTCTTTTTGCCTTTTCTGAAGCCCGCTGACCATACTATCCTCGGCTCTGCCTGGTGTTACACCAAACTGTTCCTTCATTATTTCCTGTTGGTTCCATTCCTTTCAGGGAAAACCATGCGAGACTCCGTGGAACTAATGGTTAACGACAGTGCCTGGGACAGGTTCTTCCCACCCCCACACTGACAGCATCCACCGCACACGGCCAGGCTATGAAGCCATTCCAGGAAAACTCATGTTGAGGAGCCAACGATCACTGTACTCAGAAGTTCTAGGAAGCTCCTTATCACAGCGAGTTGACTGAAATACAGGGGAACCAGTCTCACCCCCAGAAAGGGTTATCAGCAAGCCCAGCCTCATTGCCCCTATTTCTCTCCCCAGGCCGTCTGTCCTGGGGCTTCTTTCTCCTCCCACCCAAAAGGACAAGGGCTGGGTGATCTGGTTTGTTCGGGACTGTGATGATTTTAAAGTTGAAAATTCCTCATCAGCCCCCTCACTAAGTCTCAGGCGTGCTAGGATGGCTGATCACCCCATTGTCCACTCAGATGACAGCTTTATTTTTTGAGAGGGTCAAAAAAAGGCATTAGTAACAACTTCTGAGTAACCTAGAAGAAGGAAAAGGAGGAAGGGATGACAGAGGATGAAATGGTTGGATGCTATCATTGACTCGATAGACATGAGTTTGAGCAAGTTCTGGGAGTTGGTGATGGACAGGGAGGCCTGGTTTGCTGCAGTCCATGGGGTCGCAAAGAGTGGGACACAACTGAACTGAGTAACCTAGAAGTGGAGCTTTGTTCCTCCCGAACCAGAAAAACTTCAGCACAGATGAACATAACCCATTGATCAGATTAGGTAGCTGATCCTTGAAAGCTGAGGATCCAAGACTATAGGTCCCTGGAAGGGAGAACAGATGAACAGAGGTTGAAGTCCATGAGGGATGGGGAAAGGAGGTAGGAATTTAAGACAATCTTGGCAAACTCCTCAGTAGCTCAGGGTCAGCTATTAAAGAAACGGCCTTCCTCCTCTTAGCTGTCAGACCATCTTCGGGAAAGAGAAGCAGTTAAAAATCAATAGTGCAGTGCAGGTAACAAATATTCCCCAGAACTGCCCATCTCTGAATGTGATCAGTGCAGAAACACTAACTAGAAAAAGATATATGCACCCCCATGTTCATAACCAAGATATGGAGACAACCAAGTGTCCATTGGCAGATGAATGGATAAAGTAATGTGATATGTATATATTGTGCCCAGTTGTGTCCAACTCTTTGTGACCCCATGGACTCCAGATACATTCCCTTCTCCAGCTACATGTATCTTCAGGTGTGTGTATACATATATATATATTTTAGGTATTATATCTAGAGAAGGAAATGGCAGCCCACTCCAGTATTCTTACCTGGAAAATCCCATGGACAGAGGAGCCTGGACGGCTACACACAATGCATGGGGTCACAAGAGTCGGACATGATTGAATGACTATACCACCACTACTATCTCTCTCTATATATACACACACAATTGAATATTATTAATCTATAAAAAAGATTGAAATCTTGCCATTAGTGACAAAGGAGATACTTGCCATTACAGACAAAGGAGAGACCTTGAGGACTTTTGAGGACACAAGAAGACAAACACCATAAGATCTCATTTCTACATGGGCTCTAAAAAAGAAACACTTCATAGATTGGTGGTTGCCAGAGATGGGGAGGGAGGGAGGTGAAATGGGTGAAGGAGGTCGAAAGGTACAAACTTCCATGTATTAAATAAGTCATGGGAATGTAATGAACAGTATGGCAATTATGGTTAATGATACTCTTTTGAATATTTGAAAGTTGTTAAGAGAGTAGATCTTAAAAGTTCTCACCACAAGAAAGAAAAAAAAATGTTGTAACTCTGTATGATGATTTATGCTAACTACACTTATTGGCGGAGAAGGCAATGGCACCCCACTCCAGTACTCTTGCCTGGAAAATCCCATGGACGGAGGAGCCTGGTGGGCTGCAGTCCATGGGGTCGCTGAGAGTTGGACACGACTCAGTGACTTCACTTTCACTTTTCACTTTCAGGCATTGGAGAAGGAAATGGCAACCCACTCCAGTGTTCTTGCCTGGAGAATCCCAGGGACAGCGGAGCCTGGTGGGCTGCCGTCTATGGGGTCAGACAGAGTCGGACACGACTGAAGCGACTTAGCAGCAGCAGCAGCAGCATACTTATTGGGGTGATCACTTTAAAACATACACAAATATCATATCATGATGTTGAACACCTGAAGCTGTATAATGTATGTCAATTATATCTCAATTTTAAAAAACTTAAGAAATAAAACTAAAAAGTAATTAAATCAACAGATCATTGAAAAAACTGCCCTCCATCATGGACACCCTGGATACTGAGTTAAGCCTACATTAAACCACAGCCCCTGGAAGAGTGGCTCGTTCAGCATTTCAGACAGGATCCTCCAGACTCTCAGGTTTAGCCTCTGAAGTTCCAGGTAATTGAGGAAATAGCAAATTGAAATGAAATCAGCACACTCCCACATGAGGATGCTAAGGCTCACCTTTCCACAGCATGACAGATTACTATGCGTGAACCTCCTATTTCCTTCTAACCGCGCTTGGTTCAGTAAACTGAGGGGAACTTCCCTGGCAGTCCATTGGTTAAGACTCGGTGCTTCAGCTTCAGGGGGTGCAAGTTCGACCCATGGTTGAGAGAGGAAGATCCTGCATGCCATTCGATGGGGCAAAAAAATTATAAAAAATTATTAAAAAAAAAAATGCACCAGCAGGTCTTGGGCCTAGTGAAGTACTTAAAAAAGAAGAAGAAGAAGAAGAGAACTGAGAGGCCTCTGAGAGGCTGGACACTAGCAAAAGGTGCTGTTCCTTCCTCTTAAATTAGAGGATGAAAACCTTGAATTATTTTCAATATTCTTGCTTAATTGAGGGCTTATTTCTTTTCTTTTTTTTTCTTATAAGATGACCTACCTTAGTTGAGAATCATCAGTAAAGAGTTGAGATTTAAAAAAAAAAAAAAACTATAGTACAGATATATTTATATTGGCATAGTGGTTTCTTAAGATTAACAATCATAACCACCAGGTGCACAAAGAGAGGGAAGTGGGTGGAGTATCACTGAGATCTAAGAAATATAATAATGAAAACCATTTTAAACAGGCAGTGAAATTCAGGTGACAAACACCCCCCAGAATAGCCCATCTCTGGGTGTGACAGACACTCCAGACTAAAGGGCACCACACAGAGGAGACAGAAACCATCACCCGCTCATTCTTAAATCCTTAAATTAAGCTCAGCAAAGGCCACGATTTCTCTTTGACCCTCCATATGACCTTTTGGGTCAAAAAGAACAGCAAAAACTTCTGTCCCAAACAGGAAAGTCTTCTAGGTACCCCTCCCCCGCTCAGGTCAGCAGCTGGAAGAAACCCTGGCAAACCTGAGTGTCCATCTCCCCTGGGGAATTTGGGGCGGAAGTGTTCATCACTCTGTCGTGTCCAGCTCTTTGTCACCCCCTCGTCTGGGAAATTCTCCAGGCAAGATACTGGAGTCGGTTGGCATTCCCTTCTCCAGGGAATCTTTCCGACCTAGGGATCAAACCTGGATCTCTTGCATTGCAGGCAGATTCTTTACCATCTGAGTTACCAGGGAAGCCCCTGGGGCTGAAAAGATCAGTATAATTAGTAAGTGGCAGCTTGGAACTCAGCTCCCTTCTCTCATTGTAAAAAAGAAGACATATAAGTAGAGGCATCTTCTCAAGATAGTTCATCCAAGGCCCTAAGAGATTCACAGATTCACAATCTGTCTTTTGCCAATGTCATTACAAACAAAATAGTTGTGTTATGAAATGATGATGTTGATGGTGCTGACAGTGGTCTGATAAGGTGGTGGTGACGGAAATGGTGATGATGACAGCAACTAACACAGAGCCTTTACTCTTTGCAAGTCCTAGTGTTAAACACTCCACTGATATTAACTCAATACATCCTGACAGCAACTCTATTAGATACATACATTATTACTATCTCCATTTGCTGGTGTGAAAATTGAGATACAGAAAGGTTAGCGTAACCTGTCCAAGGTCACACACAGGCCTTGAACCCAAGAGTCATCTAGAGTCCATCCTCTTCATCCCATTCTGGACACTGGCTCATGTCCAAATGGAGAGGCTCTAGCTCCCTGGGTCGGCAAGATCCCCTGGAGAAGGAAATGACAACCGACTCCAGTATTCCTGCCTGGAGAATCCCATGGACAGAGGAGACTGGTGGGCTACAGTCCATGGGGTCATAAAGAGTTGGACACAACTGAGAAACTAACACTTTTACTTTCTTTCCATCTTTTTTTCTTTCCAGCTCCAGCAAGATCCCTCCTCAGGATTAATGCCTCTAGGGCCCTGACTGGGTTATCTGCTTGTTTATCTTACCCCACCTCCTTTCAGTAAGGTAATTTGCAGAAACCCATTATAAAACACACAGCAGAGGGCTTCCCTGGTGGCTCCTGGTACCTGCCTGCTAATGCAGGAATTCGATCCCTGGTCTGGGAAGATCCCACATGCCTCAGGGCAACTGAACCCATGCACAACTGCTGAGCCTGAGCTCTAGAACCTAGGCCCCAACAGTTGAGCCCAGGGGCCACAATTACTGAAGCTCTCACGCCCTAGAGCCCGTGCTCCACAAGAGAAGTCACCGCAATGAGAAACCCAGGGACCACACAGAGAAAAAGCCTGCATGACAACAAAGACCCAGCACAGCCAAAGATTAAATAAATACATAAAATCTTAAAAACACACAGCAGAAGCAAGTGGAAAGTGCAGAAGGCAAACAGTGTTGGGACACTGGATAGTCCTGGGGGAACAACTTTGGTGGCTAAGTGGCCTGGGGTGTTGGAGAAACCTCTGGCTGTGTGCTACAACCTTCTCCAGGACACTTCTGCAAGAACTCAACGTGACAATGGGTTTGACACTGTGCACCCCAGCCCACACGTGGAGCGCAAACCGTCTTTCTGCCCAGATGAACGACAGAGGTCTCCCTCCTTGGACACACACAGCCGTGCAGGGCTGGCATCGACCTGCGAAAACTGAGGAGTCAAGTCCTGCAAAGCTGTGCTGCAAAGCTCTTCCAGCAGGGCAGGCAGAGCCAAGGTGTGTTGAATCGACTCTAATCCAGCTTATCAAAGTCCCTGCAGCATGCTTCATGTCAGGTGGCCAAAAGAGTTTGGGTCTGGAATTTTCAAGGCAAGTAAAACCAAATGCCTATTCTTGGCCATAAATAGCTTTCTGCAAACCCACCAGTCCATCCTAAAGGAGATCAGTCCTGAGTGTTCATTGGAAGGACTAATGCTGAAGCTGAAACTCCAATACTTTGGCCACCTGATGCAAAGAACTGACTCACTGGAAAAGAGCCTGATGCTGGGAAACATTGAGGGCAGGAGGAGAAGAAGACGACAGAGGATGAGATGGTTGGATGGCATCGCCAACTCAATGGACATGAGTTTGAGTAAACTCTGGGAGTTAGTGATGGACAGGGAGGCCTGGCATGCTGCAGTCCATCAGGTCACAAAGAGTTGGACACGACTGAGTGACTGAATTGAACTGAAACACAACAGAGAGTGTTGAACACAAAGCATGACACTGCCTACTGTAGAAAAATGATTTTTAGACTTGTCTTTCTCATGTCAGAGTCCAAGAAGGCACTGGTTAAGGAAGACCAGCGGGCAATTGCAGAAAAAGGCAGGAAAATAGCCACCAATTCACTTTCCAAGTAGGTCTTTTGCTGTTGTTGCTGTTATTGTTGTTTAGTCACAAAGTCATGTCCAACTCGTTTGCAGCCCCATGGACTGCAGTCTGCTAGGCTCCTCCATCCGCAGGATTTCCCCGGCAAGAATACTGGAGTGGGTTGCCATTTCCTTCTCCAGGGGATCTTCCCAGTTCAGGGACTGAGCCTGTGTCTCCTGCATTGGCAGGTGGATTCTTTACCACTGAGCCACAAGGGAAACCCAAGTAGGTCTATGCTTGACCACAAGTCATCCCAGCCATGGCCTGTGGTGGCAATGGTGGAATATGAAAGAACAAATCTGAATACTATCTGCTGCTCCAGTAAGCTGGATAATGACCCCTCAAAGATGTCCACACCCTAACACGCAGAACCAGTGAACAGCAACAAGGTTATGAATTTGAGATGGGGAGGTTTCCCTGAGCTGTCAGGTAAGTGGGCCCACTCTGAGCACATCCATCCTTAAAAGTGAGAACCTTTTCTAGCTGCAATCAGCAAAGATTTGACTAGGGAACAGTGGTCAGAGAGATAAACTTTGCTGGCTTTGAAGACGGAGGAAGGGGGCCCTAAGTCGAGGAAGGCAGGTGACCTGCAGAAACTGGAAAAAGCAGAGATGTGGATTCTCCCCTGAGCCTCCGGAAAGGAGGTCCAGAAGGCACCACCAGTGCCTTAGTTTTAGCCCAATGGAACTGTCCAATAATACATCTGAGTTGGTTAAAGCCACCGAGTGTGTGGTCATTTGTTACAGCAGAAATAGGAAACTAACACAACTGATGATGATTCTGTACGGGAATCCTGAACCTTTTCCTAAGACGATTCGGTGGATCAACCGCACGCCAGTCACGCAGCAGGACCCTGAAGCAGGCAGCATGTGGCCTATTTCTGGAAGCTTCCTGTATGAGCCTCTCCTCACTGCCAAGGATTTGCAAGGTTGACAAACAGCCAAGCTAAGACCATAGCCCCTCTGTGTGGGCTTGCAGATACAATGACCCCTTTGACCTGAAATATTGGGAGGCTTGCTCATTCCTTCACACCACCCTTTAGGGCCACATGGTCTAGCAGACCAGCTCCTCAAACAGCTTTCTACTTGACTCCAGGCTATATACTTTGCTCTAGTTTCTTAATCTGGTAAAAGCGATCTGAGGATCCATCTGGCCAAAAGCTAAGAAGGCACAGTCCCAGATCATCCTCTCAAGAGGATGGGGAGGTCCACTGTGATATTCTGCTCTTTTTATTCTTGTTTCCTCCCAGTGCTTTTTCTAGAATCTCCCTTCTCAAAAAAGAGCTTTATGGCTTCAAGCCATGGAACGTGTTCAATAGAGTTGGCACCCCCTAGTGGTCCTGAGATGCACTTTCTGGCTCATCACCTTCCCTTTAGACATACCCATACAGTCCATCCTATAGGAAATCAGTCCTGAAGATTCACTGGAAGGACTGCTGCTGAAGCTGAAACTCTAATCCTTTGGCCACCTGATGCAAAGAACCGACTCACTGAAAAAGACCCTGACGCTGGGAAAGAGTGAAGGCAGGAGGAGAAGGGGACGACTGATCTGAACTGAACTGACTGAAACACAGTTGTGACCCGAACAGTGGTGGCTTTACTGATGCATCTGAAGTTGAGATCAGCAGCTGATGTGTACACACTTTGCTCGTGATGGGAAAATAGCAACTGAAGATTTGTAAACTACTTAGGAGAGAGAAAGTGTGAAGAGTGGAAGAGTAGGGTCACCCCATGTGCTAGGCAGAACCGATCGTGAAAAAGAAATTCTGATTTTCTCTAAAAGTATTCAGATTCGATTTGTTCAGAAGTCTCTAGCTCTTTTGCGTAATTATTTAGAAACAAGGGCTTCCCCAGTGGCTCAATGGTAAAGAATCCGCCTGCCAGTGTAGGAGACATGAGTTCAATCCCTGGGTCAAAGATCCCTAGAGGAGGAAATGGAAACCCAATCCAGTATTCTTGCCTGGGAATCCCATGGACAGAGGAGCCTGGTAGGCTACATATAGATAGTTGTATGGGGTCACAAAGAGTGACACAGAACTTGGCTACCACACAACAACAACTTAGGAACAGGCAGCCTTCTGAAAACTCAAAAAAAAAAAAAAAATCCCTCCTTATTTTTCTTTGTAATGTCTGTAAGTTTTAAAGACACCAAAGGTCTGAAACTATTTATTTACAAAGATGAAAGTCTACTGCCTTAAAGACACATTCGTTTTGATGACCAACTTAAGAAAGTTGTTTGGATCGGAGTCAGGAAGGGAGGTGACTGGAAATTTCATATTTTTTGTTCTAACTGAAACTAGTCAGTTAATCAGAAACATCTTAAAGGTTACTGAGAGAATTCTTGTGACCAATGCTTTTAAGATTTTAGAATGTGTTCCCTTTAATGCTTAAAGATGGCAGAAATCAGAGGCTTTATGCTTAATTTTTTCAGGTAAAAAGGAGAAATCACCTATATGGTATGATATGTGAGCTCTGGAAGAATCCACATGTCTAAAAATGCCCACGCCAGCCCTCTGTGAAAACCTGAATCTCAAAGAATTGTCTAGAAAAAGCCACTGTCTGTTAAAAGGTGGCAGTGGTTAGTCTTATCTTCCCCAGGACTAACACAGAAAAAGACACCAGTCCCAGAAACCTCTAACCTTTCCACAGCTGACACTATTTGTCTATTTGCATGAAAGGGTCCATTTTGGTGACATTTTCTACATCTTCTTACAGGTGTTTGATGAAGTGGCAAAGCCATTAAACTCGCTTTGTAAAGATATGCTTGTCAGATCTCATTCTACAAGATTCAAGGCACATTTGAGAACCCACATTAATTACTACAGCTGGTCACTATAGTGATGAAAGATATTCAAAATATAAAACTAAATCCCAAAGACTTTTAATAGCCAAAGAAATCTTGAGAAAGAAAATCAACATTGGAAGCTCACGCTTCCTGATTTCAAACTACATTACAAAGATATAGTAATCAAATAGTATGGTATTGGCATAAAAATGGACACATAGATCAATGGAACCAAATAGAGAGCCCAGAAATAAACCCATGCATGTATTTATAGTCAATTAATTCACAACAGAGAAGCCAAGAATATACAATGGGGGAAAGGACAGTCTCTTCAATAAATGATGTTTCTTAAACTGGACAGCAACATACAAAAGGATGAAACCAGACCACTATTCAGTTCAGTTCAGCTCAGTCACTCAGTCGTGTCCAACTCTTTCCGACCCCATGAATTGCAGCACGCCAGGCCTCCCTGTCCATCACCAACTCCCAGAGTTTACTCAGACTCACGTCCATCTGGTGACAATATACAGTCTTGACATACTCCTTTTCCTATGTGGAACCAGTCTGTTGTTCTATGTCCAGTTCTAACTGTTGCTTCCTTACCTGCATACAGATTTCTCAACAGGCAGGTCAGGTGCTCTGGTATTCCCATCTCTTGATGAATTTTCCACAGTTTGCTGTGATCCACACAGTCAAAGGCTTTGGCATAGTCAATAAAGCAGAAATAGATGTTTTTCTGGAACTCTCTTACTTTTTACATGATCCAGCAGATGTTGGCAATTTGATCTCTGGTTCCTCTGCCTTTTCTAAAATCAGCTTGAACTTCTGGAAGTTCATGGTTCACATATTGCTGAAGCCTGGCTTGGAGAATTTTGAGCATTACTTTACTAGCGTGTGAGATGAGTGCAATTGTGTGGTAGTTTACATTATACAAAAAAATTATTCAAAATGGATTAAAGACTTGAATGCAAGACCTGAAACCACAAAACTCCTAGAAGAAAACATATGCAGTAAGCTCCTTGACATCAGTCTTGGTGACAACTTTTTTTCTACTTGACACCAAAAGGCAACAAAGGCAAAAATAAACAAGTAGGATTACATCAAACTGAATAGCTTCTGACCAGCAAAGGAAACCACCACCAAAATAAAGAAGCAGTTTACTGAATGGCAGAAAATATTTTCTAATCATATACTGATAAGGGACTAATATCCAAAATGTTTTAAAAAATATGTACAAACTAACAGCAAAAACCCAACAATCTGATTTTTAAATGAGCAGAGTTTCTGAACAGACATTTTCCAAAGAAGGCATATAGATGGTCAACAGGCACATGAAAAGATGCTCAACATCCCTCATCAGAGACACACAAGATCAAAACCACCATGAGATACCACCTCACACCTGTTTTAGAATAGCTTTTATCAAAAAGGGCTTCCCAGGTGGCACAGAGGTAAAGGACCCACCTGTCAATGCAGGGGACACAAGAGACACAGCTTTGATCCCTAGGTGGGGAAGATCCCCTGGAGTGGGAAATAGCAACCCACTCCAGTACTCTTGCCTGGAAAAGTCCATAAACAGAGGAGCCTGGCAGGCTACAGTACAAGGGGTTGCCAAGAGTCGGACACCACTGAGCAACTGAGCCCGTAAGTCACATTATCAAAAAGATAAAACTATAAAAAGTGTTGTAGAGGATGCAGAGAAAAGGGAACCCTAGTGCACAGTCGGTGAGAATGTAAGATGGAGCAGCCCTGTGGAAAACAGCACTAAATTTCCTCAAAAAATTAAAAATAGAACTACCATTAGATCCAGCAATTCCATTCCTGGTTATTTATCCAAAGAAAATGAAAAAACTATCTGCTGTTCACAGGGAAAAGACAAGTGGTTCCAGTTGTGCCCTTCTCTTCTTTAACTTTTCTGCAGGGCACAGAGAGTGCTAATAAGACAGGAAACTACCCAGCTGGCCCTCTGCACCTTGGTCCCTTCTCGTCCCTTTTCTGCCCTCTAGTGGAGCAACAAAACAGGACGGAGAGGACAGCAACAACGAAGAAAACACCTAGTGCCAGAAACAAGTTTTTTCTTTAAAGAAATAAATGCCTGCACAGTTAGTTGATAGCACTTTCTAGATGACTTTGTACACCCAACCGGTGGCTCAAGTCCTCTGTCCCCAGTGGAGGGGAAGGCTTTGCTCATGGTCTGTCTGTACTTTATCAGTAAAATGTGTTCATTAGGGTCCTCAATCCACGTCACCAAGGGAATTATGCCCTATTTTAAAACATGGTCCTCACTCCATAATCTTAGAACATAGGGATGGCTTTATTCCTCTTCACACTTAGATTCTAAGAAATATATTTTAGATTCTAAGACTTGAAAGCAGATCTGAACCCTAAATGTATCCCCAAGTACCAGTTCAGTTCTTGCTCAGTCATGTCCGACTCTTTGCAACCCCATGGACCGCAGCATGTCATTTCTCCCTGTCCATCACCAACTCCCGGGGTTCACTCAAACTCATATCCATTGAGTCAGTGATGCCACCCAACCATCTCATCCTCTGTCGTCCCCTTCTCCTCCTGCCCTCAATCTTTCCCAGCATCGGTCTTTTCAAATGAGTCAACTCTTCGCATCAGGTGGCCAAAGGATTGGAGTTTCAGCTTCAACATCAATCCTTCCAATGAAGTGATGGGACCGGATGCCAACTTAGGACACGTGACTTAGGACTCTCCTAAGCTGGTAAAATCTGAGTGGGTGAAAGATGGCCAAGGGGAGAGGTCCAGAGCGGGTGAGATCAGTTCTGAGGGGCTATGGGGCAGTATAGATGACAGGCGGCCTGTATGTGGCCAGGTCTTCTGTTTTGTGCCTGCGTCTCCCCTTTGAGTTACTCTAAGAAATGGAATACGCTCAGTCATTCAGGAAAGTAAACACCGGGGTATAGCAAAATGGGCTGCATTATTAAGCTGGCTTTCCAGAACAAGATGTTCCTTTGTTGTAATAATTCCTTGTGAGAATTTTACAAGGAAATAGGCTTTTCATCTCTATGTGAAAGCTTCAGTTGTTATCAGGCCATATTATTAAATAAGGATTAAAAATAGCCCTGGAGTTTTTAAAGCATAATTCATATACGAGGATAAGTAGCGAGTTTCATTGTGTTGATCCACATACTTCTTATGACTTGATTCCACCCGCTGTGACCATAAAGACGGACACACAACCTAGCCTTTGGTCAGAATTTAAAGCTAAGAGCAACTGGGTTCAGTGATTAAGCTATGTGGATCAATGGTGGTCACCCAACTACTCTACAGTAAGACACTGATTGTTACTACAGTTGAAAAGAAGAGTTGGACTATAAAGAGAGCTGAGTCCCAAAGAATTGATGCTTTTGAACTGTGGTGTTGGAGAAGGCTGTTGAGTCTCTTGAACTTCAAGGATATCCAACCAGTCCATCCTAAAGATCAGTCCTGAATATCCCTTGGAAGAACTGATGCTGAAGCTGAAACTCCAGTCCTTTGGCCACCTGATGTCAAGAGCTGACTCATTAGAAAAGACGCTGATGCTATGAGGGATTGAAGCCAGGAGAAGGGGTCGACAGAGGATGAGATGGTTGGATGGTATCACCGAATCAATGGACATGAGTTTGAGTAAACTATGGGAGTTGGTGATGGACAGGGAGGCCTGCCGAGCTGCGATTCATGGGGTCGAAAAGAATCGGACACAACTGAACAACTGAAGTTTCATGTCCCAGTTACCAATTGTCCAGGAATACATCACTCCATATTTAACAGCCTCAGTTCAGTTCAGTCACTCAGTCGTGTCCGACTCTTTGTGACTCCATGAATCCAACCACGCCAGGCTTCCCTGTCAATCACCAACTCCCGGAGTTAACTCAGACTCACGTCCATCAAGTCAGTGATGCCATCCAGCCATCTCATCCTCTGTCATCCCCTTCTCTTCCTGCCCTCAATCTTTCCCAGCATCGGTCTTTTCAAATGAACTCAGCTCTTCGCATCAGGTGGCCAAAGGATTGGAGTTTCAGCTTTAGCATCATTCCTTCCAAAGAACACCCAGGACTGATCTCCTTCAGAATGGACTGGTTGGATCTCCTTGCAGTCCAAGGGACTCTCAAGACTCTTCTCTAACACCACAGTTCAAAAGCATCAACTCTTTTGCGCTCAGCTTTCTTCACAGTCCAACTCTCACATCCATACATGACCACAGGAAAAACCATAGCCTTGACTAGAAAGACATTTGTTGGTAAAGTAATGTCACTGCTTTTCAATATGCTATCTAGGTTGGTCATAACTATTCTTCCAAGGAGTAAGCAACTTTTATGCAAGCAATTTCATGGCTGCAGTCATCATCTGCAGTGATTTTGGAGCCCAAAAAAATAAAGTCTGACATTGTTTCCACTGTTTTCCTATTTCCCATGAAGTGATGGGACCAGATGCCATGATCTTCGTTTTCTGAATGTTGAGCTTTAAGACAACATTTTCACTCTCCTCTTTCACTTTCATCAAGAGGCTTTTTAGCTCCTCTTCACTTTCTGCCATAAGGGTGGTGTCATCTGCATATCTAAGGTTATTGATATTTCTCCCAGCAATCTTGATTCCAGCTTGTGCTTCTTCCAGTCCAGCGTTTCTCATGATGTACTCTGCATAGAAGTTAAATAAGCAGGGTGACAATATACAGCCTTGACGGACTCCTTTTCCTATTTGGAACCAGTCTGTTGTTCCATGTCCAGTTCTAACTATTGCTTCCTGACCTGCATACAGATTTCTCAAGAGGCAGGTCAGGTGGTCTGGTATTCCTATCTCTCTCAGAATTTTCCACAGTTCTTTGTGATCCATACAAAGGCTTTGGCATAGTCAATAAAGCAGAAATAGATGTTTTTCTAGAACTCTCTTGCTTTTTCGATAACCCAGTGGATGTTGGCAATTTGATCTCTGGTTCCTCTGCCTTTGTTAAAACCAGTTTGAACATCTAGAAGTTCACGGTTCACATATTGCTGAAGCCTGGCTTAGAGAATTTTGAGCATTACCTTACTAGCATGTGAGATGAGTGCAATTGTGCAGTAGTTCGAGCATTCTTTGGCATTGCATTTCCTTGGGATTGGAACGAAAACTGTCCTTTTCCAGTCCTGTGGCCACTGCTGAGTTTTCCAAATTTGCTGGCATATTGAGTGCAGCACTTTCACAGCATCATCTCTCAGGATTTGAAATAGCTCAACTGGAATTCCATCACCTCCACTAGCTCTGTTCATAGTGATGCTTTCTAAGGCCCACTTGACTTCACATTCCAGGATGTCTGGCTCTAGGTGAGTGATCACACCATCGTGATTATCTGGGTCGTGAAGATCTTTTTGTACAGTTCGTCTGTGTATTATTGCCACCTCTTCTTAATATCTTCTGCATCAGTTAGGTCCATACCATTTCTGTCCTTTATTGAACCCATCTTTGCATGAAATGTTCCCTTGGTTTCTCTAATTTTCTTGAAAAGATCTCTAGCCTTTCCCATTCTGTTGTTTTCCTCTATTTCTTTGCACTGATCACTGAGGAAGGCTTTCTTATCTCTCCTTGCTATTCTTTGGAACTCTGCTTGCAGATGCTTGTATCTTTCCTTTTTTCCTTTGCTTTTCACTTCTCTTTTCACATCTATTTGTAAGGCCTCCCCAGATAGCCATTTTTCTTTTTTGCATATCTTTTCCATGGGGATGGTCTTGATCCCTGTCTCCTGTACAATGACATGAGCCTCCTTCCATAGTTCATCAGGCACTCTATCTATCAGATGAAGTCCCTTAAATCTATTCCTTACTTCCACTGTATAATCATAAGGGATTTGATCCCTGGTGGCTCAGAGGTTAAAGCGTCTGCCCGCAATGCGGGAGACCTGGGTTTGCATTCCAGTCCCCTATAATGAAAAGGACATCTTTTTTGGGTGTTAGTTCTAAAAGGTCTTGTAGGTCTTCATAGAACCGTTCAACTTCAGCTTCTTCAGCATTACTGGTTGGGGCATAGACTTGGATTACTGTGATATTGAATGGTTTGCCTTGGAGACGAACAGAGATCATGCTGTCATTTTTGAGATTGCATCCAAGTACTGCATTTCAGACTCTTGTTGACCATGATGGCTACTTATTTCTTCTGATATAATGGTCATCTGAGTTAAATTCACCCATTCCAGTTCATTTTAGTTCACTGATTCCTAGAATGTCGACGTTCACTCTTGCCATCTTTTGTTTGACCACTTCCAATTTGCCTCGATTCATGGACCTACATTCCAGGTTCCTATGCAGTATTGCTCTTTACAGCATCGGACCTTGTTTCTTTCACCAGTCACATCCACAACTGGGTATTGTTTTTGCTTTGGCTCCATCCCTTCATTCTCTCTGGAGTTATTTCTCCACTAATCTCCAGTAGGATATTGGGCACCTACTGACCTGGGGAGTTCCTCTTTCAGTATCCTATCATCTTGCCTTTTCATACTGTTCATGGGGTTCTCAAGGCAAGAATACTGAAGTGGTTTGCCATTCCCTTCTCCAGTGGACCACATTCTGTCATACCTCTCCACCATGACCCGCCCATCTTGGGTGGCCCCACAGGGCATGGCTTAGTTTCATTGAGTTAGACAAGGCTGTGGTCCTAATGTGATTAGACTGACTAGTTTTCTGTGATTATGGTTTCAGTGCGTCTGCCCTGTGATGCCCTCTTGCAACACCTACCATCTTACTTGGGTTTATTGAGGGTTTAACAGCCTCAATTGTCTGTTTTATTATATATCATGATTTGTTGAGTCAGGAATTTGGGGAAGGCTTTCCTGAATGATGCTTCTGTTTCATATGACATTGACAAGGTCACTCAGTGGTATTCAGCTGGTGAACCAGGTCCATGACAGCGTCACACACCTCTCAGGTGTTTTGGCGGAATGGCCAGAAGGCCATCCTCAGCTGGGACTGTCCTGTGAAGCGCCTACAGGCAGACCCCAGCGTGCTGGCCTCGGGCAGCTGGGGGGGAGTCAGTGGACAAGGCGGAAGCTGCATGGCCCTTTGAAGGGAGAGCCACACAGCATCACTCCCACCATATTTTCTTGGTTACCAAGTAGTCACCAAGGTCAGGCCACATTCAGAAGGAGGAGAATCAGAGCCCACTTCCCAAGGGTCTGATGGGATGTCCAGGAGGAGGCTCAAAGAATTTGGAGCCATCTTGAATTCACCACCCTATCTGATTTCAGAGTGTGCTGAAATACTCAAACCATTTACTTATAGATTCAGGTCTTTACTGAAGTTGCTCAGTCATGTCAGACCCCTGTGACCCCATGGACTGTAGCCCACCAGGCACCCCTGTCCATGGGAATTTTCCAGGCAAGAGTTCCAGAGTAGGTTGCCATTTCCTTCTCCACAGGATCTTCCCAACCCATGGATTGAACCTGGGTCTCCAGCATTGTAGGTAGACACTTTTACCATCTGAGCCACTAGGGAAGTCCAGGGCTTTACTAACTTGAACCAATTAAAAAAAAAAATTTTTAGCAGGGCATAAAAGCAATGTTGTTGTTTCATATTATCCAGTGTTGAGCAAGGCACTGTACCTGTACTACTTTTTACAGCAAGTCTCACTAGCTGCAGAGTGACAGACCAGCCTTCCTTTCTTGTTGCTGCTCACAATGCAAATAACCATAATATATTGGTTAAAATGACATTAACCAAAAATCATCCTCCTCCATTTCTCATGTGTCAGTACCTCTAAGTTTTCTTTTTTTCCCCCCATGGAAAGCAAAGGTAACCTTTATTCAAAAGGTAAAAAAGAATGCTTTCTGCATGACGTCCAAAGGTGATTCAAATTTAGAAATACATTTTTCCATGTAAGTCCAAAAAAAAAAAAAACCCACACACACAATAAAGGAGAGAGATTAAGATTAAGGGTTAGAAATATGTATCACAGGTGATTAATTAGCACTAAAAACTACGCAGGAATACGTTCACTGTCATTTTTTTAAAACAAGTAATTTCAAGTGGAGAATACTGCAATAAAAGCTCAATTCTTTCAATTAAAAAAATTTAAAAAGCAGTAGACAGAACATCGTATGACTGACCAAATGAACTTTTTATATTGTCAAACATTCTCACAAATATGTCTGTACACACACAAAGTAACTAAATGGCAAGCAACTAGGGAAGAGAAAACAAAACCTCCAACTCTTTTTGAATAATGTGATGAAAGACAAATAAAAGCACTCTACTTGCAGCATACAAAGGGTTCTCACAGACAAGTTTTGATGAACAGAGTAGATGTCTAACACAGAGACAAATATGTGTACGTGTGTGTGCCAGTCACTTAGTTGTGTCCAACCATTTGTGACCCCATGGACTACTATAGCCCACCGGGCTCCTCAGTCCATGGAATTTTCCAGGCAAGAAGACTGGAGCGGATTGCCATTTCCTGCTCCAGACCTCTAAGTTTTCTTAAGCATGGAATTCTCTGCTCAGAGAGTTAAATGACACCAAAAAGCCACTGAGTGCAACCCAAACTTTATCTTGTCGGGTAATTTATCGGAAGAGAGTTGAAGGCATCCAGCCTGGATGAAGTTCAAATGAAAGGGACAAAGTAGAGGAGAGACAAAGGCTTTCAAAGTTTCTTTGAATAAACCGCATCCGAGGACCTGACACCAAAGGAACCGAAAAAACAAAGTGTTAATTGTCCTCATTTAGGGAGAAAGCCTGAAGTCTCTGGCTCTTCAATCGCACCTTCATGCTGGGTGGCCTTCACAGCACATGGCAGCTGAGCTGTGCTGGGTGTCTTGGCCACGCCCGTGGCCACTGTCCTAAGGGCCCCATCTGACTCCTTGGTGCGCCCCACCCAGGGTGCCTCCCTGTCCTGATTTCTCATCCCCACAGCGCACGGTGGTTGGAGGTGGACTGGGGAACTAGGGTGGGCAGCTAGGGGTGCACAGTGAGGGTCTTCCTACTGCATCGCCAAGAGCCTTACGGGCCACAGGCAGAGTCCCACAGGTTCAAAAAAGGGATCCCAATCTCTGGCTTCCCAGAACAGCCCTAAACTTGCACACTCTAAGTGAAAAGGGGACATTGAGGCTAGAAGCTCCTTAACCAGCACATACTGCTTCTCCTGGATAAGAATAAATGGCTGCCTCTTAGACATGACAAGGAAGTGACTATAAAAAGGGCCCATGGGGACTTTTCTGGTGGTCCAGCAGGTGGGGCTCCACGCTCCCAATGAAGGGGGAGCCGAGGTTCAGCCCCTGGCTGGGGAACAAGATTCCACATGCCCGCCACACCTAATAAGTTCACATGCCACGGGCGGCGGGGCGGGGTGGGGGGGCTCTCTTGGGCCATGGCTAAGGCCCAGTGCAGCCAAAATAAGTAGATAAATAAAATAAGTATTTTGTAAAAGGCATATGGAGTGGCCCACCCAATTTTTTCCACATGATGTAACAGCCATGTTTGTCATTCATCCATCCACTGAGCACAAGTGGTGCCTGAGACAGTCAAGAAACCTCTTGCAATGCAGGAGACCCAGGTTCGATCCCTGGGTCGGGAAGATCCCCTGGAGAAGGGCATGGCTACCCACTCCAGCAATTCTTGCCTGGACAATCCCATGGACAGAGGAGCCTGGCGCTACACTCCATGGGGTCGAAACGAGTCGGACACAACTGAGCAACTTTCACTTACTTTTCAACACAAGGGCAGAGCCCTCACTGTTTGAGATCTAGAGACCACACGTCTCCTTTCTGTTGGCCGTTGCCCAGCCTACCATCCTGCTCGTCCCAGCTGTCCCAGCTAACTCCGGCCCCAGTGCTCTCCTGCCTCATAAAACATTGAAGTTACTTCCTCCCAGATCACCCTCTAAGGCTGAAGGCTCCAAAAAAGCAGGTTCTGTGTTCATCAACACTGGCCTCAAACAGTGTTACATGGTGTGTACTCCTTACACAACTTTAAATAGGCTTCTTGCTGTTGATCACTAAGTCATGTCCAACTCTTTACAACCCCATGAACTGCAGCACGCCAGGCTTCCCTGTCCTTCACCATATCCCGGAGTTTGCTCAAACTCATGTCCATTGAGTCCGTGATGCCATCCAACCATCTCGTACTCTGCAGCCCTCCTCTCCTTTTGCTTTCAATCTTTCCCGGCATCAGGGTCTTTTCTAGTGAGTTGGCTCTTTACTTGGGTCCAAAATACCACTTGGTAGTTAGAAAGACTGAAAAGCAGCTTTTATGTTGCCCTACATCAAGACTCAGCTTTCACACAGATGATCAACTACAGAAGGAAAGAGAAAGAGTTGAAATAGAGCCCATAAAACTAGTAAAAATGAAGAATTTTTGTTTTTTTCCTGGCTTTCAACTTTTTATTTCATATTATGGAATAGTCAATTAACATGTTGTGGTAGTTTCAGGTGAACAGTGAAGGGACTCAGCCATACATGTATGTGTATCCCCCAAAACTCCTTCAAAAAATGGAGAGTATTTTTAATCTCATGATCATGCAGGCATATTTAAGATAGACTTCCCTTGCAGACTGAGTATGTGCCCACATGGTCTGCATTTCTTCACAGAGTTACACTTTCAGAAGCTTCAAAATTATCTTTTCAAACAATCTTTGGTATTTGTTTATTTCCATCCTCTCTCTCATGTGACATAAGCCACAGGCCGGCTTCCGCAATTCCCTGGTCCTCTGCAAATAGGATTTGTCATCCATCTCTACATTGTGGTCAATTCTTTCAACAGATGGAATCCAAAAAAGAACATCTGGCTAGGAGGCACTATCTTAGAAACAGTACTTCACCACAGAAAATTATCTGTCATGAATTCATTTCAGGAGATGGCAAGATCA
The DNA here is from genome assembly GCA_006410635.1 of Cephalophus harveyi. Lineage (NCBI taxonomy): Eukaryota > Metazoa > Chordata > Mammalia > Artiodactyla > Bovidae > Cephalophus > Cephalophus harveyi. Next base: position 52,377 of record SJYT01034130.1, on the reverse strand, counting down.
AAGGGATATACTTTTACATTTTCAGGTGGAGCAGTGTGGGTGTGAAATGATGCTGCTATCTATACATTTTAAACTTTGTTTGAACAGGAACTCTAACAATGTAGGCAAGAGTTTTATCCTGAAAGGATGTGTGCTTGATAAGATGTAACCTACTAATTAAAAAGGAAGGGAGAAAGGCAAGATTTGAAATACCTAATCCTACAGGACTTAAGAAGTTAGAAAATAAAAAGCAAAACAGAGCATTTAAACATTTCAGGAAATGAAGTTTCTAAGAGTGCTGTCACAGCTGATGCTTTGTTTTCCCGAGTATCCATTACAAGAAATTACTAAAGCAAAAAGGATAAATTACTCCAGTACAAATAGTCAAAACAAACAGGGGTCTAACTTCCTTAATATAAAAACCAGGAAGAACAAGACCAAAAGGCAATTTGAAAAATGAGCAAAGGACATAAACAACAAGGATAGATAACAGAAAAATAGATACTAATGGTTTTTAAATATGTAAAATTAAACTCAGTCTCATGTATACTAAGCGAAATGTGCGTTAAATGACAATGGGATCTCATTTTTCACTTCTCAGATTCAAAATGTTAGGGAACACACTGAGCAGGCAAAGATGGGGAAGCAGACACAGCATTCATGGAGGGGTCAGGGGAGCACTGTTTGGCAAAACCTCTTTGGAGAGCAAATTTAATAAGTTATCAGAATCTTAAATATGCACATCCTTCCTCTTAGCAATATCATTTCCAAGAGTTTAGGTTCCATATATGATTATACATCTTTGGATAGATTTTCACTACAGCACTGCTTATCACATGAGAAAGGGGAAACTAGCTAAATATCCAACAGTGGCAAACTGATAGTAGAACACACCCACTATGAGAAAAATGCAAAATGTTAACAAGAATGTGAGGGAGCTACAGGCACCAATGGGGAATGATTTACAAGACACGATGTTAAGTAAAGACAGCAAGATGCAACCAAATGTATTTCCAGTGTACTACCTTTCATGACATCTGGTCCCATCACTTCATGGCAAATAGATGGGAAATCAGTGACTGACTTTATATTTTTGGGCTCCAAAATCACTGCAGATGCTGACTGCAGCCATAAAATTAAAAGACACTTGCTCCTTAGAAGAAAAGTTATGAGCAACCTAGACAGCATATTAAAAAGCAGAGACATTACTTTGCCAACAAAGATCCATCTAGTCAAGACTATGGTTTTTCCAGTGGTCATGTATGGATGTGAGAGCTGGACTATAAAGAAAGCTGAGTGCCGAAGAACTGATGCTTTTGAACTGTGGTGCTGGAGAAGATTCTTGAGAGTCCCTTGGACTGCAAGGAGATCTAACCAGTCCATCATAAAGGAAATCAGTCCTGAATATTCATTGGAAGGACTGATGCTGAAGCTGAAACTCCAATCCTTTGGCCACCTGATGCAAAGAATTGACTCATTTGAAAATACCCTGATGCTTGGAAAGATTGAGGACAGGAGGAGAAGGGGACGACAGAGGATGAAATGGTTGGATGGCATCACCAACTCAATGGACGTGAGTTTGAGTAAACTCCGGGAGTTGGTGACGGACAGGGAGGCCTGGCATGCTGCAGTCCATGGGGGTCACAAAGAGTTGGACATGACTGAGCGACTGAACAGAACTTTTCATGAAAAAAAAAAAAAAAGGTGTGGTATTTTAAAATATTTTAAAAACACCTTTGGCCTTCTCTTTAAAAAGTGGAGTTGAGGTACTTCCCGGTGGTCCAGCAGTTAAGACTCTGTGCTTCCAATGAAGGGGGTGTGGGTTTGACCCCTGGTTGGGGAACTAAGATCCCACATGTGGTGTGAGCAAAAAAATAGCTTCTAAAAAATAAGTAAATAAATAATAAAAGGTAAAGTTGAATTCCACTCTCCTTGAAGGCTAGACTAGACTACAGTATAAGACAGAAATTACAGCGTGTGATTTCTCAGTTGCTGTGCTCAGTCAGTCAGTCATGTCCAGCTCTTTGTGACCCCCTGGACTGTAGCCTGCTAGGACCCTCTGTCCATGGGATTTTCCCAGGCAAGAATACCAGAGTGGGTTGCCATTCCCATCTCCAGGGGATCTTCTTGACCCAAGGACTGAACTCTTATCTGTTTCATCTCCTGCACCGGCTTCTGAGACAATGTCATAAAAGGCTTCCTGTCTTGGATCCGTGCTCTGGGGAGAGCCAAATGCCATGTGACGAGGACACTAACGCAACACTGTGGAGAGTCCAGGTGATGGGCAAGTGAAACTCTTCACAACAGACAGGAGTCAACCAACTCCATGGAAGTGGATCCTCCAGCCCCAATCGGTCCTTCAGATGAGAACAGGGCCTTGGCCAACATCCTGGCTACAACCTCATGAAGGAGAACTACGCAGCTTAAGCCACTCTCAAGCTTCGGACACACAGAAACCTTGAATAGTAAATGTTTGTTGTTTTAAGGTGTTAAGTCTCAGAGTAACATGTTACACAGCACTCAGTAACCAATGCAGTGAAGATATTCACATATATGCTTGAATATTTGCAGAATATCTCTAGGGAGAAAACTGAAAGACTGGGTCTCAGGGGTGGAAGAAAACATTTTTGATCATACTGTATCTTTTTATATTTATGTTTTTATTTTCCTAATGTATTATCTTTTCTTTAAAAAGATACATTTAACAAAAGAACCTCATAGATTCCATGAATGGCTGAATTGTGCATAAATATCTTTAACTTCCCTATTTTAACTCTTAAAAAATTTAATTTATTCCACTTGTGAAATAAAACTGAAGTAAATAGTAAAGTACAAGTTGAAATAGTTTAGAAAATATCTCCCCCCAACTCTGCCCAGATACAGAGCCCACTGTATAAATCAGCACTCTGTCAGAAAAAGAGCAGAGAAAATTAATGATGGAAAAAGAGAAGCTTAGGAGATTTAAATATCTACCTCCCTGATTCTCAGAGAAAACTTTTCTTGGCTGAATATCACAGGAGCTCAGAGAATGGTTAGGGCAAAGCCAGCCTATTTTAGAAAATCTTGAAGAATTTGTGCTAGGGATTATCCAAGGGTCCCACTCTCCGGTCTCCTCAAATACAGTTAAGTCCATAACTCTTTAGGGACCACTCTACATGCAGGTCCTGTGTACATGCTTGTATAGCCCCCACTCAACAGGATCCCACTTTCCCTTCCTCCCCAGGTGACCATTATGTGCCAGACTATAGTGCCTTCACGGAAAAGACTGACTCTGACCCTTGAGCAAGGGACCCTGGACTGAGCAGTGGGAACAGAGCTTGAATCCAGCAAGGCACCTTGAACCAATCATCCATCCATCCATCTGACTTATTTACCTTCCATTACCAAGAAGAAAGCTGAGCACCAAAGAATTGATGCTTTTAAACTGTGATGTTAGAGAAGACTCTTGAGAGTCCCTTGGACTGTAAGGAGATCCAACCAGTCCATCATAAAGGAGATCAGTCCTGTTCATTGGAAGGACTGATGCTAAAGCTGAAACTCCAATCCTTTTGCCACCTGACGGGAAGAACTGACTCATTGGAAAAGACCCTGATGCTGGGAAAGATTGAAGGTGGGAAGAGAAGGGGATGACAGAGGATGAGATGGTTGGATGGCATCACCAGCTCAATGGACATGAGTTTGAGTAAACTCCAGGAGTTGGTGATGGACAGGGAATCCTGGTGTACTGTGGTCTATGGGGTCACAAAGAATCAGACACGACTAAGCGACTGAACTGAACTGAACCAAGAACAGATGGAGGGCCTCCCACAATCCCTCTGCTGTGCCAGGTGGTGAAGACACCCCATGAATCTCACTCAAGGGCATGTGCTGTGTTGTGTGTGCACATGTGTGTAAGAGGTTAGCAAAGCACCTCTGTTCCAACTAACCTTGTATAATGTCACAAACGTAATGTGTAAGGGGACGACAGAGGACAAGATGGTTGATGGCATCCATTGATGACTCAATGGACATGAGTTTGAGCAAATTCTGGGAGATAGTGAAGGACAGGGAAGCCTGGTGTGCTGCAGTACAGAAGGTCGCAAAGAATCAGACACAACTGAGCGACTGAACAATCACAGAATGTGTAAACAAGTGGCATAGACACTCAGAAAACAGTAGCAAAAAAAATGTCATTTGTGGGGAAAAATTAAAGTTACAGAACTGCATTTTTGCTCATTTCCCTTTTGAACACAAAATTCATATTTGGTTATGGAAATAACATCTCCCTTTTAAGCTCTTTGGACACCAAACCAAAGAGGTCTCAGCCTGCTTGCTCCTGGAGAAAGATGCACAGAGAATCCACCAGATGTTGGTCCCAACAGACCCCTTCGCCACTCCAGCCCCCATTCAATGTGACAATATTAGGACAACTCAGTTAATTTACTTATCTATTTAGGGAGGCAGCATCTCTCGGAGACAATGCTTATTCAAAGGCCGTGACTTGAGTTCTACTTTGTTGCACTCAGTTTCACCTTCCTGGAGAATCTAAATATAATGGCAAATACAAGTTTCCGAGCTCAGCAGTAGCTGTGTATTAGTAAATGTATGGTGTCCAAAACATAGTTTAAGAAATTCTTAGATTCTGGTCCAGGATTTGTCACTTGTCACATACATTAAGCTTTTTTAAATTAAGCCATGTGAAATTTGCTAGGAAATCCATTTTTTAGACCATCCCACCCCTGCTGCGTGTGTGCTCAGTCATGTCCGACTCTTTGAGATCCCATGGACTGTAGCCTGCCAGGCTCCTCTGTCCATGGGCTTCTCCAGGCAAGAATACTGGAGTTTCCTTCTCCAGGGGATCTTCCCAACCAGAGATCGAACCCATATCTCCTGCATTGGCAGGCAGATCTTTCAGCAATGCGCCACCTGGGAAGACCTATCCCAGCCCTGGACCCTGCCTGAAAGTATTAGAAGAACCAAACCTGTAAGCAAGACTTCCTTAGCTACTAAATCTTTGTGTCTAAAGTCCTTACTTTACTCCATGGTGTAAGTATCTTGTTTGTCACTTGTTCTTACTATGTTGGTGTGTTATTATGTTGTCATCCTTTCCTTTGTAATGAAGAGAAGAATGTCTGTTTCTAAAGACATTGCAGGGTTACCCTATAATTTGATAAATAATTATCACTTCTTTGAGAAAACAAAACTAAAAATTACATGATCAGCAATTCATTTACCATACAATAATTCAAGGAGGCTTTCCAGTGGCCTGCTTTATACACTCATGGCTCTTTTACAACCAAGAATACATTCTTGCATACATACAGAATAAAATAAAATGACAAAGTAATAGAATGACAATTCTCACCAAGATAGGTAATATAAACTACCAGGTGGCTAAATTTAGAAGCACATCTTATTACTACATTTTACTGTGTCGTATGTCATTACTTTCTGATAACCAATACATTTATTTGTCACCTATACATTTTAAAAATAGGAATAAATATAAAAAAATTTTCTAAATAGAATGAGACCTAATTAACTTAAAACTTTGTTTAAAAAAAAGAAAAAAAAAATTGTGTTTACTAGGCTGTCATGAAGGCTAGGTGAATAGTTAGAGGAACATTGCAGTACTATCCTTAAAGAACAGCTCTGTGAAATTTACACCCCAGTCACGGCATCAAAAACACACCAAGACACAATGGCCCCTGACATGTTTACAAAACCTAGACGGTCAGATGTCCACTATGGATTAGAGCGTCCAGATAAAGTGAAGCCCAAATAAGGAGCTTAGGAATGGTTAAATTTGGCAAAGAAATCCTATTCTGAACTAATTTAAGGATTCTAAATCAAGTATCACAAAGTCAAGAGATAAAATAGGCTAAATGGCTTTTGCTTGAGGTTTGCTTTGGGACTCTTGTTTTTCAAGACAATGATTAGAAGCATGAGAAGAAAGTGAGATGCCTTAACAATCCTATGGGACACATTCTAAGTGACCCTTAGAAGCTACATCAGGCAGTAGTTGCTTCAAAACCAGTTTCACTGTTTGGAGGTCCATTTATTACTTTAACAAAAGGAAAAGGACTGAGCACCCTGCCAATCATCGGAGTCAAACATTCTGGCTAAGCCACTCAGGATATGCCCCCTTGCCTCTGCCTACACATATCACTCTAAGAGAATCTGAGAAAACAACTTGTTTTTACTTTTCATAATATTCTTCTCCCCCAGAGAATGGAAGTAATTGGGTATGTAGAGGTATTTTCCCTAAAATAAAATAAAATGGCAGGGATGGAATGGAAAAGGGACTATCCCCATGCAAAAATCAATGAAAGTTGATCAGAACTAGCAGATGTAACAAGAATTCACACTTATACCAGGCTTTTTCAAGTCAGGTACTGTTTTAGGTAGAATCTTATCTTGAATCCCAACAACCTCATAGAGTAAGTACTACTGTTGTTCCTGTTTTATCCATAAGCAACGAAGGCACAAAAAGGCTAAGTAACTTGCCCAAGGTCACAAAGCAAGAAAGAAACAAAGCCAGGATTTGGCCCTAGCTCACTGGCTCTAAAGTCTGTGCTACTGATCATTACAATATACCACCTCCTACAGGCAGCCACCGATACACACACATCATCCATTTCCAGACCTGTGCTCCACACTGGAGACAGCATACAGAGGGTGGCATGAGTGGAGCTTTGACAGGGGGTACCCAAGTCAAATCGGGGTTGGGAAAGCCTCCCCGGAGGAGACAATGGCCACGCGGAACCTTGAACACAAGCAGATAACCAGGCAAGGGAGGGCGAGAGGGATGAAGGGGAAGAAACTTGATTCAGGTAGAGCGCATGGAAAATTTCAAGGCAGAAAAGAATGTGGTTCTCCCAAGGACCAGTAAGTAGTTTAACTTGGTGGCACAGTGGTATCAAAAGGCGGGGGTGAGGGGGCACCCAGGCAATGCCAAGGAGACAGGAATCACATCCCAGAGAGCCTCGTGATCTGGCTAAGGAGTGGGGATTTATCTGACATAAACAACTGAGGAATTTTACACTAGGAAACAAAACGATCAGATCTTTTCTTCCTTAGCTCATTGGCTATGACAAAGGACTAGATTGGAGAAAACCAAGGATGGAAGCAGAGTCCAGTTAGGAAACTGTTTCTAAGCTGTAATGAGAGACTGGTATCCTATAGCGCAGAGACCAGAGCCAGGGGGAAGTTTCTTAAACCAAGGAGCGGAGCTAGAACACGCACAGCAGTGCCCTGTTCAGGTTCCCCCTCCCCTAACTCCCCTGAAGTCTTCGTGCTCCAGGGACCCTCCTTGAGGTTTGTACCCTCAGATTATGTCCCAATACATAATCTGAAAAGTCTCAGCATCTTAAAAATTGCCCCGAACAACACAGTGAAGAAAAGCAAGCCCGTTCTTCCCAAACTGTCTTGCCACTCAAAGAATTCTTGAAATTCTGATCTTAATCATGTTGGGAACTTTTTTTTCCTTTTTTTTTTTTCCAGTTATTAAAATTTGCTTACATTTCTCTCAAAGGGGTTGGGTCATAACTGGCCTCTATAAGCCTGGAAATATTTTGCAAGGATTATGACTTAACATACAATGCACATTCTTGACCTTATTATCTGCTGCTTTCCCGGTCTGGCCAAAGGTCTTTGGGAAGAGCTTTTTCAACAAAAAACCTGCTCCTGGACCTTGGTCCTTATTTGTGATGCCTTATAGGAATCCCTATTTAAACTCAAAACTACCTCACTTGTATCTCTACAGAATCTTTGTCCTCTTTGACTCATTGAAGTAAGGCTGAAAATATGACAAAGAAGCAGACGATGGTTATCAGAATATTGCATGCTTCTTAAAAAAAACGCTAAAATGTTCCATAAATATTACCATATTTAAATAAACTTCCATTTTCCTCCCAAACATACGTTATTGATTCTTCCAAAATGAAAGCGGTTTGGGGAGTTGAAAATCTGGGCCAGCTCTGGGCCTCTGAGATTTGAGTCCTAGTATATAGTTTCACTTTACAACCTACCTGTTAGCATTTTTTCACTTTAAGTATTAGCGTTTCCTTTGGCAGAAATTGTTCGGAACATCAATAGGGCTTGTCGAGGTTTTGCTTTTGTTCTGTAGGTTCTTTGAGAATCTCCAGACTAGAAGGGCCAGTTAGGATTTTCAGGACAAAGGCCGGTGGGATGCTGGACTTACCTCCCACCACCCCCATCCCAACCTCTTTGTTTCCAAACTCTCAATTCTTCCCCGTCACATTCCTTTGGATTTCCCTGGCTCAGTAGGGGAAAAAAAAATTCTGCCTGCCAAAGCAGGAGGCGTGGGTTCGATCCCTGGGTGGGGAAGATCCCCTGGAGAAGGAATTAGCAACCCACTCCAGGAGTCTTCCCTGGGACATCCCATGGGCAGAGGACCCTGGAGGGCTAGAGTCCATGGGGTCGCAAAGAGTCGGACACGACTGAGCGACTTAACAACCACGCTCCTTTAACTCTTCTCGTTGAAACGTAGGCTGTCCTGCCTGGCTCCCGCGGACAGAGGGCTCGGTGACCATCGGGCGCCGAGAGCATGACCCCTGCGCGTCCCTCTAGGATCAAATCTGAAAAGACACGACTGAGGGTGCTGGGAGGGGGCGTCCCGGGAGTTGCGGGAAGCCAGGTTTACCTTCACGAAGAGGGTGATGTCGTGGTCCTGCCCCGGGGCCCCCTCCTCGGACGCCTCGCCGCCCTCCTGGCCGCCGTTCTCGGGCACTGTCCCGCCGCCGCGTTCAGCGCTGCGCTCTTCCGCCAGGTGGTTGCTCAGGTCGGCCTGGGGCTCCCCGACCTCCGGCCGCCGGATAGCTTCTCCAGCCGCGGTGTCCTCCTCCTCGTCCCCGGCCGTGGCCTCCTCGCTTGGCTCCGGCCTCTCCTCTTCGGCCTCCTCCGCCTGCCCTGGAGGCCCACCCTGGTCCACGTCCTCACCGGCCTCTGCCCTCGCGTCCCCTGGGGCCGCTTCCCCCGACTCCCCTCCCTCGGGGTCGCCCGTCTCCTCCGCTGGGCCCCGAGGCCCCCGCGCAACCTCCCCGGGGCTGCACCCCACGCTCTCCGCCGCTGGGGCCTCAATCGCCTCTGCCTGGGACTGGGGTCTGCGGTCCCCTCCGTCCCGGGGCTCACCCTCGGCGTCCTGCGCTCCTGCCGTCGGCACCCCGACATCCGTGCTGGCCCCCGCTGGCCCCTCGACATCTGTGCTATCCGCCACCGATTCCTCGGCTCCCACGCTCTCCCTCGCCGGCCCCTCGGCGTCCACGCAGGCCCCCACCGACCCCTCGGCGTCCACGCTGTTCCCCACCGACTCCGGGGCGTCCACGCGGGCCCCCATCGACCCCTCGGCTACCACGCTTTCCCCCACCGACTCCGGGGCGTCCACGCGGGCCCCCATCGACCCCTCGGCTACCACGCTTTCCCCCACCGACTCCGGGGCGTCCACGCGCGCCCCCATCGACCCCTCGGCTACCACGCTTTCCCCCACCGACTCCGGGGCGTCCACGCGCGCCCCAGACGCCCCAGGCGCGCTGCCGGCCGGCTCCCCCGGCCCGCTCCCCGCCTCTTCCTTCGCGTTCAGGGCAGCGAGCTCCCCGCTCTCCCCCTGAGCCTCCCCCGGCTCCTCGCCTTGCGCACCTGGCCCGGGGCTCGCCTCCTCCTCCGGCTCCGCGCCGCTCGTCGGCCCCGCTCCCTCGCGGGCGTCCTCCCCTGCCTCGGCCTGGCCCTGCGCCCCGCTCCCGCCCCGAGTCTCGGCTCCCGGGCTCCCGTCGGAGCCCGGTTCCAGCCCGCCCGTTCGCCCTCCGGCCGGCCCCGGACCTTCTCCCTCCGGCCCCGCGGCCGTCGCGGCTGCGCCCGCCCCTTCGCCCGCGGGCGCCTCCGCAGGGCCCTCTCTAGCCTCCTCTCGCTGAGCCTTCGGGCCGGCGGCCTCCGGCTCGCCCCGCCTCTCTGCCTGAAGCGCCGAGCCCCCGGACGGGCTCCGAGGACGCGGGGCGCCCCCCTCCAGCTCCGCGACCTCGGCCATGGCTGTAGATCCCTGTCTTGGACCGGAGACGCTTCCTGGACTCTGCTGAGGAGCCGGTTGGCGCTAGGCGAAGGGCACGGCGCGGGGGACCGTTGCACCCCCTCGGAGAGGACCTCCCCCCCTGCTCCGGGCTCTGGCGGCGCCCGAGCGGTGCGCTGGACGCGCGGGGCGAAACCCTCTAGCCACAAGACGCCGCGCCCCTTCTCCCGGGCTTAAACTCTCTGGGTTCTTTCACCGCTCCTGTTTCTCCCTGGTTCCGTGTCTGCTTCCCACCTGGACCCCTAATTCCGACCTTGGTTCCCTGGAAAGGCGCCCGCGAGGGTGCAGTGCGCGGCTGGGGAGGGCCGCTCGGCGTTCGGAGGTTGACCAGGAGTGCCCGGTGCCACCTCCATCCCCCCTGGGGATTGGGCGGGGTTTGCATCCCCCTCGGTTCCCCCTACGTGGGTGGCCTGAGAGCCTGACCAATGACAGCCTTTCTTGCGGCCCTTGTGGATTTCAGTGAAAAGATCCTGCCGGCAGCTTCGGAGCTTTCTGGAACAGCTTCAAATTCCAGAGCCATTAAAATCACCCCAGACGCCCAAACACCTAATCCCCGCTTTCCCAGGAGTCAAGTGTTAAACTTCAGCAGCTGCTCAACTGCAAAGAAGTGAAGTCGCTCAGTCGTGTCCGACTCTTTGCGACCCCGTGGACTGTAGCCCACCAGGCTCCTCTGTCCTTGGGATTCTCCAGGCAAGAATACTGGAGTGGGTTGCTATTTCCTTCTCCAGGGTATCTTCCCAACCCAGGGATCGAAACCGGGTCTCCTGCATTGCAGGCAGATGCTTTATCCTCTGAGCCAGGTGCCCCTGAAATACCTCAGTGCCCACGAGCAAGGTGGATACATCCTGGAAGAAGGAAAGCAAAGCGGCACTCCTTCCTTCCGATTTCTCCCGGGGCCTACTGAGAAGTTCCAGAGGCCTCGATATAGAAGGAAGAGGAGCTGTATCTTGTAATCAATCATATAATTCTGCATCTTTCTTTGATTTTCTGTAATTTAAAATGCATTATTTCTAGATCTGGTGGTTCAGATGGGAAAGAATCTGCATGGAATGGGAGAGACCAGGGTTTGATCCCTGGATTGGGAAGATTCCCCCGAAGAAGGAAATGGCAATCCACTCTAGTATTCTTGCCTAGAGAATACCATGGACCAAGAGCCTGGCGGGCTACAGTCCATGGGGTTGCAAAGAGTCTGAGCGTGACTAAAACACACGTTTTAAAATGAATACAAGCTCAATGCTGAAAATAGGGTAGCTAGAAAATAACAGAGCTCTTGAAAATTTTTCTGTTATCTCATTACCCATGTTAAATGAAGATATCTCCTGCCATGTCAATAAACAAGAAATGTCACAGCCATCAGTGACTTCTGGCCTCCAAATGTGATTGAGGGCTCCCAAAACTGCAATCCAGGGGACGCCACCACCCTCCACGGTGATTGCTGAGGAGCTGGTGGAATACAAAAAGCAGCCATCTACCGCTGTTTAAGGAGAACAAGGAAACTGGATTTGGCCCCAGATAGTAAGGTGCATATGAAAGGAATGAATTCTGTAAGCCCAGAGGCTTGCATCTTCCTGGACTTAGAATGCTAAATTCCTGAACTTGATACCTGATCTTTGAAGCTCAGACTGCCTAGTCCCTTTGTTACAAACTTGTTCATAGCCTGACTTGCCCTCCGGCCTCCTTGGAGCAGTCTCTCAGAGTTAACTAAGGTGCTGTCTCCAGGGCTGCAGTCTTCCCTTTGCCCCCAATAAAACTGAACTCACAAGTCTCAATTTATTTTTTAGTCAACACCCACCATAAACACTTTATTGTAGAGAGAAAGGAGGAGGTGAGGTGGCCCGGGGGCTGGGTGCTAGGGAGCCAGAGCAAGACCTTGAGTATACAGCAGTCAACAAGACTGAGAAGTTTCCTCCCGTTATCAGAGCTTTGAGGTGGAACAACAGCAACAAAAAATAATCAAACCAGATACCTCTGGAGTTTTATATAGACATATGCACTTAAACAGGGCTTTCCTGGTGGCTCAGACGGTTAAGAATCTGCCTGCAGTGCTGGAGACTTGAGTTCAGTCCCTGAGTTGGGAAGATCCCCTGAAAAATGGAATGGCAACCCACTCCAGTGCACTTGCCTGGAGAATCCCAGGGACGGAGGAGCCTGGTGGGCTGCCATCTATGGGGTTGCACACAGTTGGACACGACTGAAGCGACTTAGCAGCAGCAGCAGCAGCATTGCTACCAGACTGGTCCAAGCAGCCATCACCTCCTAACTGGTTCTCCTGCTTTTCCCTCACCCTCCTATAGTCTGTTCTCCAGTCAGTTGATCCTCATTTGAAATCACCAGTCCATCATGCCACTTTTATGCTTGAGACCTTTCAAAGACTTCCTGTCTCATGCCAAGAAAAAGCCAAGTCCTTACACATCAAGTATGAGATTCCATAAAACCAGGGACCTGAATCTCTTCTGGCCTCACCGGCTTCTAACACACCAACGTCTCTGCTATTTCCTAGAACTTGCTGGGCAACCCTCTGCCAAGGATGCTCCCTCTATCCTCAGTGATCACTCTTTACCTTTTGAGATCTTTCACAAGCTGTTTTCTCGAAGCACTTATTTTACTTTATATTTTAATTTTATTTTTATGGGAATAATCCTTAAGACCTACCCTCTTAGCAATACACAATATTGTTCACCGTCGTCACATTGTTGTACATTAGATCTTCAGAACTTACTCATCTCTTGCATAAGTGAAAGGTGGTACGGTGACCAACACCTTTCCAATTCCCCCTCGCCCCAGTCCCTGATAACCACCATTCTATTCTCTTTCTATTTCTCTTTCTCTGACTATTTTAGATTCTACCTATCGGTGAGCTTATGCAGTATTTGTTTTTGTTTTTTCAGCTTATCTTACTTAGCATAAGGCCCTCCAGTTTCATCCAAATTGTTACAAACGGCAGGATTTTCATCCTTTTTTTTTTTAAAGACTGAATAACATTCCATTGTCTGTATCTACCATATTTGCTTTATCCATTCACCCAAGGAAGAACATTCAGGTTGTTTCCATATCTTGACCATTGTAAGTAAAGCTGCAGTGAACAAGAATCAGATCAGTTCAGTTCAGTTGAATCGCTCAGTTGTATCCGACTCTTTGCGACCCCATGAATCGCAGCACGCCAGGCCTCCCTGTTCATTACCATCTCTCGGAGTTCACTCAGACTCACGTCCATCGAGTCAGTGATGCCATCCAGCCATCTCATCCTCGGTCGTCCCCTTCTCCTCCTGCCCCCAATCCCTCCCAGCATCAGAGTCTTTTCCAGTGAGTCAACTCTTCACATGAGGTGGCCAAAGTACTGGAGTTTCAGCTTTAGCATCATTCCTTCCACAGAAATCCCAGGGTTGATCTCCTTCAGAATGGATGGGTTGGATCTTCTTGCAGTCCAAGGGACTCTCAAGAGTCTTCTCCAACACCACAGTTCAAAAGCACCAATTCTTCAGGGCTCAACCTTCTCCACAGTCCAACTCTCACATCCATACATGACCACAGGAAAAACCATAGCCTTGACTAGACGGACCTTAGTCGGCAAAGTAACGTCTCTGCTTTTGAAAATATTATCTAGGTTGGACATAACTTTTCTTCCAAGGAGTAAGCATCTTCTAATTTCATGGCTGCAGTCACCATCAGCAGTGATTTTGGAGCCCCAAAAAATAAAGTCTGACACTGTTTCCACTGTTTCCCCATCTATTTCCCTAAGCAGTCTATTTTCAAACACAGCCTCTACTCTCAATCACCCTTTTCTGCCTTGTTTTTCTCCATAGCAGTTATCTCCTTGTGACATAAGCTATTCAACTTACTCATTATCTGTCTCTTTCATCCCACCCCACCGGGATGGTGGTTCTGTGAAGCTGGGCACATAATAGGCACTCAGTAAATAAATGCTGAATTAGTGAATGCATGCATGCTTTCATATATATCAACCTGTATACAAACACACACACACACACATATATATATATATAATTTTTTTGGTCATGCCACATGGCATTTGGGATCTTAGTTCCCTGACCAGGGATGAAACCTCTGCCCCTTGCATTCGAAGCACAGAGTCTTAACCCCTGGAGTGCCAAGGAAGTCCCCAATCTGAGCCAGTTTTCAAATACACTTTTTTCAGTTGGTTTTATACTTTGGGGGATAAGCTAATGTCATGAGACTATGAGGCTATACACAGAAAATCTTATCGATTGACTTTGGTGAGTACTTCAGTAAATACTTTTAATTACTAGCAAAGGTTGATCAGTTGGTATAAAGGAACACAAAGGAAATGCCAAATAAATCGAATTGTGAAGGTCACTGTGAAGTCACTTAGAGATTTGCGCAGTGTTGACTCTGTTGACCAGCACCAGATTAGCTATTTAAATACCAAGGAGGGTTAAACAGAGGTGAGGAATTCAGGGGTGGGAGGGAAAAGGCAAAAGTGCAGATAATTAAGTCGATTTTTAGTAATTTTAGAGTTTTCCTACCATCTTTTATGAGGAAACATGAAGCAGGGTAACTCAGGGATTACAAAAAAAATCTCAAGGACTTATAAATAAATGATATAAAAGTTTGTTGTTTTTACTGTTTTCTCAGAACGAGCAGACTCATTTCCACAGAGACCCTCTCTTTCTCCAGCAGGTCTCTGCTCCTTTCAGAAGAGCCCTTGGGAAGATGGTGTATCTAGAACATTCAGGCCACAGGCTACACTGTGGCCAAACAAAACGTCCCCCTTGGGTTGATTTCTCCCCAAACAACTCCTCCTCCTCGCCTAAGAATTGTCCCAAACCTGGCTGTGCTCCATCACTTATAGAGGTATATTTCAGCTTGTTATTTCAGAGTCGTATCGGACTCTGCAAGACCCCATGGACTGTGGCCCACCAGGCTCCTCTGTCCATGAGATTCTCCAGACAAGAAGACTGGAGTGGGCTGCCATTTCCTTCTCCATATTTCAGTCTAGAGAAGGGTATCTCGGGATATCCCTGGTGGTCTAGTGATTAAGACTCCACGCTTCCATTGTGACGGGCTGGATTCAACCCTGATCAAGTCATGTGGCCCAGCCAAAAAAATAAAAAAGGAAGAATATTGCCACCAAATCATCTTCACCTAGGAGGCAGGAATTTAAGCACAGGTAGAGCCTCCTGTAAGCCAGTGAAAGCATCACACAAACCAACACGAATTGTGTCACGTGAAACAGGTGGGTTCTCTGATCACCTGGCCTGACTTAAATCCCACCTTATCACATGTTAACTATGTGATCTTGAGTATGTTTTTCATCTAGAACAGTGGGCATAAGAGGATTATTGTCATTGTGAGCTTCAAATCAGAGGATGTATTTGTGATACTCAGCACAGCGCTGATTCTTGTTAACACTACAATTTCCTTGTTCTACTTGTCCCAGGAGATAGAGCTGTCACATGTGGACAGAACCGTGTATTACAGGGCAGGAAGAGCCACGGAAAACTAGGATGACACTTCATCCCACTTAGCTCGTGATGGTCCAGGTTATGTCTGTTCTTTCCACCAAGATGATAAGAGGATCCCCCCAACCCCCCACACAGGAAGTGTCCTGGTTTGAGGGCTTCCCTGGTAGCTCAGACAGCAAAGAATTCACCTGCAGTGCGGGAGACTGAGGTTTGATCTCTGGGTCAGGAAGATCCCCTGGAGAAGGGAATGGCAACCCACTCTAGTATTCTTGCCTGGAGAATCTCACGGACAGGGAGCCTGGTGGGCTACAGTCCTTGGGTCACAAAGAGTCAGACAAGACTGAGCAGCTAACACTTTTCACTTTCACCCTGAACTTTTCTAACTGCTGGGAGTTTCCTCTGTTTTCTTTCCATGTGATTTTGCACTATTTTTAAAACAACCTAGATTTTCAGCGAATACTTATTGGATGATATAAGAGATTTTAAAAAGGGAGAAGAGGAGGAAGGAGAAGCAAAGGAAGAAGGGGAGGGAGATGAGGGGGAAGCACCCCAATTTTTATTACAAACCACCTGCTGAAAGTCTTGCTGCAAAGTTATTTCATAACCTGGAAGGATGTTTGATAGAAACACGTTCAGCCCAGGGGGAAGGGCAGGGGAGAAAAGGTACAGAAGCCTGCTGAGCTAGCTTCTGGGTCCTGGTGACTAGTTTGAACCACTCATTCTCGTCACCTTTACTTCTAACACCAGAAGGAGCAGTAACAATCTTGGTGGAGATGGAACTAGTACTAGAATTTAAGAACGAAAGTCGGTTCAAAATCTCCCACCTCTTTCTGTACAGTTTCTCTTAGCATTTTGGTTGATCACTCAGAGCTTTTGTGTAATAAAGTTTTATTAAATATAAAGGAGATAGAGAAAGCTTCTGACATAGGCATCAGAAGGGGAAAGAAAGAGTAACCCCCTGCTAGTCTTCAGCTGGATGTTATATAGTCACTAGCAGTCTGTCAAAGAAAGAAAGGAATGTCAAAACTCAGAACGGCACCAGGACCCTCACCCATAAGATGCATTTTGAGATAATCTTGGCACCAGATGATTCATCCCGGGCCATAAAATGATTGGCTTGAATCTTGTAGAAGGGCAGATTACTGTACAAATAGTTTTATTTACATAGGTTAGGGGAACAATGTCTGAGTATAACATGCTGGTTTGTCAAGTAGGTTCTGAGCCATTAGGTGGAACCGACTTGAAGACAGAGTCTGGGGTAAATGCATAGTACATTAACATAGCTTAAAACAAACATTTCCATAAGAAAAATGCATTGGTTAACTCAAGGTTTGAGAATAGTTAACTTCAGGTGAAACCAGGTGTCATTATGGCAACACAGTATTTTAAGAGAAACCTCCTTTTAAATTAGTATAGAGAAGGAAAAAATATAGCTAGTTTGTTTCCTCTGAAGAATCTAAGCTACTCTATTTTGTTAACAGAAAAACTCCATTTGTAAGGTTCCGGGAAAAGAGCGTTTGGAAATCCAAGAGTCTTTGGAAATCCCCTGACCTCACCCCACCGCCCATGAGCCAATCGGACCCCAGACCAAAATCTCCTGACTTAACGCTCAGGAACTTGTGGTCTACCTAGACAATAGGGACCAATCAAGAACCAACACACAACCCTTCGAAAGAAAGTGACCAATCAGACGTTCCCCTACCTAGAAATCCTTTTTTTTCCATGTATACTCCCCATATAAGCAATGTAATCCAAAACCCGGGGCTCCTCCCTATAGCCGCTGCGTCGGTATAGGTGGGAGCCCCAGCTCGAGCTTGGTAATAAAAACTCTCTTGCTTTTGCATCGGATATAGGCTCCCTGGTGGTCATTGGGAGATTTCGCAACTTGGGCATAACACCTCCTGCCACTTAAGAGAGATAAAAATGTCTGACACTTGCAGCCTATTTCCTCCATTTGGAGACCCCTGACCTTCCTGCCTGTTACCCTCTCAGTGGGTCAGGAAGATCCGCTGGAGAAGGATTAGGCTACCCACTCCAGAATTATTGGGCTTCCCTGGTGGCTCAGCTGGTAAAGAATCCACCTGCAATGTGGGAGACCTGGGTTCGATCCCTGGGTTTGGGAAGATCTACCACTCCTGTATGCTGGCCTGGAGAATTCCACGGACTATTCAGTCCATGGGGTAGCAAAGAGTTGGACACGTTGGAGCCACTTTCACTTTCACTTTTCACTATTTTAGAAACTTGCGTTTCTTTTAACTCTTTCAAACCCTGCGTTTGTGATCTCCTGTCTCCAGAACTTCAGAACCCTGCAATCAATGGTGACGGATGTGACCTGAAGAAACAGAGTTTGATCTTGATCACTGAGTTTTAACTGAGGGTAGTTTTGTCGTGGGACATTTGACAATGTCTGGGACACATTTTTTTGGTTGTCATAGATAGGAGGGTGCTACCAGCTTCTAGTGGGTAGAATATCAGGTATTGATAAGGTTTACTCCTTTATTTCAAATAAGTCAAGAAAATGACTTATTGGTTGAAAGAAAGAAAAGAGAGAGGAAGGAAGGACAGAGAGAAAGAAAGGGAGAAAGGAAGGAAGGAAGAAAAGAAAGAGCCTCTGTATGTGTGCAACACAAGCAAAAATCTTAAAAGCAAACTGGTGACTGTGAATATTGGGAGGAAAACAACAAAAATATTTTGCTTTATTTTATTACATTTACTTATGAATTAGCACAATAATATTGAGGCAAAGCCCCATATGTGAATATTTCAGGCAGAATAATTTAATACAAATGAATTATATATAACTTTATTATATATTACAACTACCCATATTGCAAATAAGGCACATATGTGTGCCATGTCTGACTGTTTGTGGCCCCATGGACTGTAGCCTGCCAGCCTCTTCTGTCCATGGAATTCTCCAGGAAAGAATACTGGAGTGGTTAGCCATTCCCTTCTCAAGGGGAGCTTCCTGACCCAGGGATCGAACCCAGGTTTCCAGCATTGCAGGCAGATTCTTTCCTGTCTCACCTACCAGGGAAGCCCATATAAGGCATAACTGCATCAACTAGAAATTTATATGGTCCTATAATTTCTCTTCTTTATACTTTCTTTATTGAAGTCTAAAGTAGGTTTCAAATTCTTTCATATTTTTTTTGCTGGTGTTGTTGCCAGAAATAATATTAAAGTTCTTGTTCATTTAAAGTTAGTTTTGCAGGAATGGCAGGGAGCTGACTCCTTGTCAGTGGAGTCAAACAGAAGAAACGCAATGAATAGATCCCAGCGCTGAGGGTGCTGGGGGGGAAGAGGTCCTCCGTCCCCACGGATAGCACTTACACTTTCGCCTGCCACTTTCCAGGCAGGTGTGTTCTAAAGGCCAAGCACATGCTATATATATAACAAGGGCTCAATAAAGATCTCACACCCACTTAGAACACAAATCTTGAAAGGACCTTAAAGAGTGCTCCGTCTAGCTCCCTCTTGTAAATAGAATGTTTTGCATTTTGCCACTATAAAGTTCTTTACACACAGGTATTATTTTTAAATTATTTAATGTTCTCTTTAATCCTGGGAGGTGGTCACTGCCCTGCAGCAAAAGTGGGGGATGCCATAGAGTGAAACAGCATGGAATTGAACTGGATTCAGTGTATTAAAAAGCAGAGGCATCACTTTCCTGACAAAGGTCCATCTGTTCAAAGCTATGCTTTTTCCACTAGTCATGTGAGTTTTGCCAAGAAAATGCACCGGTCATAGCAAACACCCTCTTCCAACAACACAAGAGAAGACTCTACACATGGACATCACCAGATGGTCAACACCGAAATCAGATTGATAATGTTCTTTGCAGCCAAAGATGGAGAAGCTCTATACAGTCAGAGAAAACAAGATCAGGAGCTGACTGTGGCTCAGATCATGAACTCCTTATTACCAAATTCAGACTCAAATTGAAGAAAGTATGGAAAACCACTAGACCATTCAGGTATGACCTAAATCAAATCCCGTATGATTATACAATGGAAGTGAGAAATAGATTTAAGGGACTAGACCTGATAGACAGAGTGCCTGATGAACTATGGAATGAGGTTCGTGACATTGTACGGGAGACAGGGATCAAGACCATCCCCATGGAAAAGAAATGCAAAAAAGCAAAATGGCTGTCTGGGGAGGCCTTACAAATAGCTGTGAAAAGAAGAGAGGCAAAAAGCAAAGGAGAAAAGGAAAGATATAAGCACCTGAATGCAGAGTTCCAAAGAATAGCAAGAAGAGATAAGAAAGCCTTCTTCAGTGATCA
>SJYT01034130.1:0-25421 GCA_006410635.1 Cephalophus harveyi | reverse complement strand
AAAAGATGTCCTTTTCATTATAGGGGACTGGAATGCTAAAGTAGGAAGTCAAGAAACACCTGGAGTAACAGGCAAATTTGGCCTTGGAATGCGGAATGAAGCAGGGCAAAGACTAATAGAGTTTTGCCAAGAAAATGCACTGGTCATAGCAAACACCCTCTTCCAACAACACAAGAGAAGACTCTACACATGGACATCACCAGATGGTCAACACCGAAATCAGATTGATTATATTCTATGCAGCCAAAGATGGAGAAGCTCTATACAGTCAACAAAAACAAGACCAGGAGCTGACTGTGGCTCAGATCATGAACTCCTTATTGCCAAATTCAGACTCAAATTGAAGAAAGTAGATATATACATAGCGCAGCAAAAAATTAGTTGCCCAATGTACATGTTTCCAATTGAGATTGTATAAAGCTATGACTCTGCCTTCTTATTCCAAGTCTCATGCTATAAACAAGTGTCCTTTTTGTAGTCTATTCAACACCAAGGTTTTTGTGCTTTTTGCTGATTTTACTGTTCAAAATGCACCCAAGTACAGTGCCGACCTACCGTCTAGTGTTCCTTTGCACAAGAAGGCTACAGATGTGCTGGAGAAAATACATGTGTTAAGATTTGTTGAGGCACAATATATATGAAATAATGTCTTTGGTGGCTCAGAGAGTAAAGACTCTGCCTGCAATGTGGGAGACCTGGGTTCAATCCCTGGGTCGGGAAGATCCCCTAGAGGAAGGCATGGCAACCCACTCCAGTATTCCGGCCTGGAGAATTGCCATAGACAGAGGAGCCTGGCAGGCTCTGGGGTTGCAAAGAATTGGATGTGACTGAGTGACTAAGCACACACACAGAAAGAAACACACTTAAAACAAGGTTATTTATTTGATTAGTCTATGAAAAAGTTGCAACCACAAACTTATAGGAACTATAGCATCTAGTCCCATCACTTCATGGGAGATAGATGGGGAAATAGTGGAAACAGTGAGAGGCTTTATTTTGGGAGGCTCCAAAATCACTGCAGATGGTGACTGCAGCCATGAAATTAAAAGATGCTTGCTCCTTGGAAGAATAGTTATGACCAACCTAGAAAACAAATTTAAAAGCAGAAACATTACTTTGCCAACAAAGGTCCATCTAGTCAAAGCTATAGTTTTTCCAGTGGTCATGTATGGATGTAAGAGTTAGACTATAAAGGAAGCTGAGCGCTGAAGAATTGATGCTTTTGAACTGTGGTATTGGAGAAGACTCTTGAGAGTCCCTTGAACTGCAAAGAGATCCATCCAGTCCATCCTAAAGGAAATCAGTCCTGAATATTCACTGGGAGGACTGATGCTGAAGCGGAAGCTCCAATCCTTTGGCCACCTGATTCGAAGAACTGACTCATTGGAAAAGACCCTGATGCTGGGAAAGATTGAAGGTGGGAGGAGAAGGGGACAACAGAAGATAAGATGGTTGGATGGCATCACCAACTCAAAGGATATGAGTTTGAGTAAGCTCTGGGAGTTGGTGATGGACAGGGAGGCCTGGCGTGCTGCAGTCCATGGGGTCGCAAAGAGTTGGACACGACTGAGCGACTGAACTGAACTCAACTCAACTCAACCCTGTATTTCTCCAGTGTTAGTTGTTCTATATTTCCTAATTCAGTATTCATAGAAACTCTATAGAACTATCATGAAAAGTAAGAATCAGCTATACTTAGGAGGATACCTGACATAGCGTAATGCCCTGGGAGTATCACCATTTAATCATTATTATTTGTAAACTAATACTTGTAAATTAATTGTAAATAATTCAAAATTATTATTGTTTTTTAGTCACTAAGTTATGTCCAACTCCTGAGACCCAATGGACGGTAGCCCACCAGACTCCTCTGTCCATGGGATCTCCCAGGCAAGAATACTGCAGTAAAGTTGCCAGTTCCTTTTCCAGGGGATATTCTTGACCCAGGGATCAAACCTGCATCTCCTGAATTGCAGGAGGATCCTTTACTGCCAAGCCAGTGGGGAAGACCTAAAAATTGATTGTTATTTGTAAATTCTTGTAGTCAGTGTTACTGGGTTAACAGAGAGTGTCAGCTGTAAAAAACCCATAGAAATGTATTGTCTACACATCATCTAAAGAATGCCTTGATTCACTTTCATCATGTAGTGAATGGCGCCACCTCCATCTCTATCCTGGAGCACTGCAGTCCCATCCTGACTCTTCCCCTCATCCCCTTGGATAGATTCTCAATTTGGCAGTTTAAGTCATCTTTTTAAAAAATGTTAACTGAATAATACCACTCCCTTCAAATCCTTCCACTAGGTGTAAAGGCTTCACTTTACACCTAGAATAGATCTGAAGTTCTTTTGGAAACTCTGAAGGTGTATGTACAGTCATCTCCACTCCTTCTCCAACCTCTGTCTCCTGCCTCACCACATGAGTCTAAACCAGGACGCCCACATGAAACTCTCTACCTTCATCTCACATAGCTCACACTCTGACTACAGTTAGGTCCCTGCTGAAGTCACCTCCTCAAGTCCATTTCCCCTGATTGTCCTGTGCAAAACAGCTTCACTCCCCTGCCTTCTTCTCCATCCTCTTCCTCAGCTCTGTTCTGTCTGATTTCTGTCCCCCCCAAGACAGGAAGCTCCAGGAAGGCAGGGAGCCTGCCTCTTGTTCCCTAGTGTTTCATCAGCACCTAGAACAGCGCCTGGAGTCCAGGTCAATCTTGATCATCCTGTGTTAGGTGAACGAATGCTACTTTGAATTGATTTGACTTGCTGTCCAAGTTGACTGGATGGTTTTGGACTGTTTGCACAGCCAAGGCTTTTTCTTGGGGAATAAATGTGCTACTCAGTCAGCCAGCCATCAGATATGTTTTTTAATAGATTTTTAAAAAATTTTATTTTGTTGCACAGGGTCTTAGTGGGGAATAAATGTGCTACTCAGTCAGCCAGCCATCAGATATGTTTTTTAATAGATTTTTTAAAAATTTTATTTTGTTGCACAGGGTCTTAGTTGTAGCATGCAGGATCTCAGATCTTGGCACACGGGCTCTTCTATCTCTGTTGCGCTGAGGGCACTCTCAGTTGCGTCAAGTGGGTTCTAGTTTCCCAACCAGGGATGGAGCTCCGGCCTCCTGCAGTGGGAACTCAAGTGTGGGGTCTTAGTAGTTGGACCTCCAGGGATGTCCCGCAAACATGGTTTACTTGGCAGAGTTACTCTGTAGTTCTTGCTCAGGTAGAGGTGAACTAGTAACTTGGTGAACTGTCTATAAAGTCAAGATTGAAATGTAGCCACCTCATTTTTCTTCCCACAGACTCATTTGCCTCATTAAAAGGAAGCCAAGTGTCTTCCTCTTGAGACCGTCTGCTTCTTTTGATTTGCCCAGA
Organism: Cephalophus harveyi; assembly: GCA_006410635.1. NCBI lineage: Eukaryota > Metazoa > Chordata > Mammalia > Artiodactyla > Bovidae > Cephalophus > Cephalophus harveyi. The sequence goes on along the minus strand of SJYT01034130.1, from coordinate 22,047 downwards.
ACCCCAGACATTTCTTCTTGCCAACAAGGGGCAAAAGCATCTCTGGTTTCCCACCTTCACCCAATGCTTACGGTCAAGCCAGAGGCTCTTCTCCTCTCTTCAGGGAGGCCTCATCCCAGTTCCCACACAGCCCCAGGGGCTAAAGCTTGGAGGGGAGACAACTCCGTCCCTAGACCCCGAGTTCTCCCGGATGAGTTCCTACATCACAGCTCACAGCTAGTCCCCAACAGGTTCACCCCCAACGGGTTTCACTCCCAGCTCCCATCTGGGGAGCTGCCCAAGTTGCCCCCAAAAGCCTGAGGTTGGGCCACTGTTCAGTTCCACCCTGCCTCGCTAGTGTGGGGTAACTTCTTCTTTACCCTCAAAACAGAAACATGCCAACTCTACTCCTTTCCTGGTAACCCAGGGCAACCCTGCCTGCACCTGGCTTTTGATGAGTCGAAGACGATTGACCAGACTGACCAGCCCTATGTCTTCTGACAGGTAGATGGAGGCTTCTCTCACCAAGAAAAATAAAGGAAGCACACTTTAATTTCCATTGTGACACCCCTCTGGAAGGCTCCCAGCTACATTTGTAAATGAAAGCCTTAAAAACAAAAAACAAACAAAAAAAAAACCTCCATTTCAGACTTGACTGGTGGCTCAGTGGTAAAGTATCCACCTTACAGGGCAGGGGACCCCAGTTCAATCCCTGGTCCCGGAAGATTCCACACGCAGCCGCAACTAACCCTCAATACAGTCAAATTAAAAAAAAAAACAAAAAAAACAAAGAATACTTGCACATGAAGTCCTATCTCTATTTGAGAAATAAAAGCTTTATGCTTATTGTAATTTTGTCTATACCCACAACTCAGTGAGAAAGCTTTTTTTTCAGGTAGAGAATCTTTAACAGTTCCCTGAAATTAACCTAGGTGGGACTTTTGTCAAAAGAATATAATGTTATATTTGAACCAGATATCTTTTTATTGGTTACTATTTTATTTTATTTATTTTGCTACACAATAGGTCCTTGTTGTTAATCCATTTTAAATACAGCAGTGTGCACATGTCCATCCCAAACTCCCTAACTATCCTTTCCCCTCATCCTTTCCCCTGGCAACTATAAGTTCATTCTCAAAGTCTGTGAGTCTCTGTTTTATAAGTAAGTTCAGTTGTATCATTTCTTTTTATACCTGGTGGCTCAGTGGTAAAGAATCTGCCAGCAGTGCAAGAGACCTGGGTTCGATCCCTGGATGGGGAAGATCCCCTGGAGAAGGGAATGGCTACCCACTCCAGTATTCTTGCTTGGGAAATCCAACAGACAGAGGAGCCTGGAGGGCTACAGTCTATGGGATGGTAAAGAGACTGACAGGACTGAGAACTGACAACACTCTTTCTGTCTTACAAATAAGTTCATTTGTTTCATTTCTTTTTATATTCCACATATAAAGGAAGTAAGTCAGACAGTGAAAGAAAAATAATCACATTTGTTTTCATAGTGAAGGAGCAATAAGGAAATTGGTAGGTCTAAAAACAGTTTGGACACACAGTAGCAAGGGGGAAAATCCTATTTTTATTAATGGAAGTATAAGGAAAAGACTCCAAAGCAAAATTATTTGGAGATTTTTTTAATATATAGATTTTTTCTCCTTATAAATCTAATTGATTTTTAAGGCACTACTGGTCTGTATGTCTCTGGTGCACTTATATCCACTCCATTTGAAAATAAATCCTGTTGGGTGAGTGTAGAAGCATTTGATATATGTAAAAACTTGAAAGCTCTTTTGTAAGCCCGTCTTCAACCAGGAAGTTGAATTTTCCCAGAATCAAACTGGCTCATGTTTCAACAGAAACTCAGAGCTCGCAAAATACTGGCTGTATTTTTCTATTCCTGGCTAAGACTTTTCTTGCCCTTTCCCCCCGCCTCCTTTTACTCTAAGTGTGTCACATTGCTATAAATTCAGGTCGTAGTTCTCCTAGGTCAGGATAAAGCTAGACGTTCCACCTGACTGAGGACTTTGGGGGCTTTGTTCAAGTTTCTGCCATGGGATTTGAAGGCATAATTGTTAGATGGCTGGAAGTAAGCTGAGAAGTTTCTGAAGTCACAGAAAAAGACCAAGGATCACATACCTGCTGGAAATAGGCAGGTTATGCACTAATTAACAGCTGTGAGTCAGCAGGGAAAAAGACCTGAATCTATCTTGGTGGATGTGAAAGTTGGCAAAAAGGAGTTCCCACCTACCCTTTTAACCTAGGTGGGACTAGGTGTTAGCAACAAAACTGAGTTGGATGGACGGTCTAATTACAGCAAGGTACCTTCCCAAGTGGCTCAGTGGTAAAGAATCCACCTGCCAATGCAGGAGACGAGAGTTCAGTATTTGTGTTGGGAAGATCTCCTGGAGAAAGAAATGGCTACCCACTCCAGTGGGAAAATCCTATGGGCAAAGGAGCTTAGCACAGTCATGGATTCGCAAAGAGTCAGACACAACCGAGCACATGCATGTGCACACACGGGCACGCACACACACACACAATCCAAGTCCTCAAAGATGGAGTTCAAGAGATTCCTGGGGAAAATTCCTATTTTCATATTCATGAAACTCAGATTGAAATTTAGCATTTCCTTCAGCTGTGAATGAGGCGGAAATGGTAATGATAATCTGTGACTGTGTCCCCAGTTAAAATCACAAATATTTTTACATCTCATTCCAGTTGTGCACGTGCATGCTGATTCGCTTCAGTCGTGTCTGACTCTTTGTGACCCAGTGGTCTGTAACCACCAGGCTCCTCTGTCCATAGGATTCTCTAGGCAAGAGTACTGGAGTGGGCTACTGTGCCCCCTCCACGGGATCTTCCCAACTCAGGGATCAAGCTTGTGTCTCATGTCTCCTGCAGTGGCTGGCGGATTCTTTACCACTAGGGCCACCAGGTGTAACTGAGCTCAAAGTGTCACATGCGCTCCTCACAACTTCAAACTTTCAGTAGTTCTTAGATCCGCTTCTGAGCTTTATTTGATGTGTCCATAAAGGAATACAGATAATACTTCATTGCTTCTTAATATTTCTTCTTAATCACATATTTCTTTGTAATAATTGATAACTGTATTTCAATGTAATTGGCTTTGTTTGATAATCTATGCATTTTATTCTATATCAATACATTAACAACAATATTTAGAGAAGAGTTCGCCTGACCAATGAAGGGATCCATAGCTCAGTAATGGTTAAGAACCCTTGAACTAGAATTTATTTCACATGAAACCTATACATCCTAAAATGTTCCTATTCTTGAATTCTCTTCAACAGGGATATGAGTTACACAGGTGTATTTAATTTGTCAAAATTATAGTGAGTGAAAACAACTTAAATGTACTTTAACTAGGGAATGGATAAAGAAACTGGTATGTACATGCTTAGTCGTGTCCGACTCTTTTGCGACCCCGTGGATTGTAGCCCCCCAGGCTTTTTTCTCCTTATAAATCTAATTGATTTTTAAGGCACTACTGGTCTGTATGTCTCTGGTGCACTTATATCCACTCCATTTGAAAATAAATCCTGTTGGGTGAGTGTAGAAGCATTTGATATATGTAAAAACTTGAAAGCTCTTTTGTAAGCCCGTCTTCAACCAGGAAGTTGAATTTTCCCAGAATCAAACTGGCTCATGTTTCAACAGAAACTCAGAGCTCGCAAAATACTGGCTGTATTTTTCTATTCCTGGCTAAGACTTTTCTTGCCCTTTCCCCCCGCCTCCTTTTACTCTAAGTGTGTCACATTGCTATAAATTCAGGTCGTAGTTCTCCTAGGTCAGGATAAAGCTAGACGTTCCACCTGACTGAGGACTTTGGGGGCTTTGTTCAAGTTTCTGCCATGGGATTTGAAGGCATAATTGTTAGATGGCTGGAAGTAAGCTGAGAAGTTTCTGAAGTCACAGAAAAAGACCAAGGATCACATACCTGCTGGAAATAGGCAGGTTATGCACTAATTAACAGCTGTGAGTCAGCAGGGAAAAAGACCTGAATCTATCTTGGTGGATGTGAAAGTTGGCAAAAAGGAGTTCCCACCTACCCTTTTAACCTAGGTGGGACTAGGTGTTAGCAACAAAACTGAGTTGGATGGACGGTCTAATTACAGCAAGGTACCTTCCCAAGTGGCTCAGTGGTAAAGAATCCACCTGCCAATGCAGGAGACGAGAGTTCAGTATTTGTGTTGGGAAGATCTCCTGGAGAAAGAAATGGCTACCCACTCCAGTGGGAAAATCCTATGGGCAAAGGAGCTTAGCACAGTCATGGATTCGCAAAGAGTCAGACACAACCGAGCACATGCATGTGCACACACGTGCACGCACACACACACACAATCCAAGTCCTCAAAGATGGAGTTCAAGAGATTCCTGGGGAAAATTCCTATTTTCATATTCATGAAACTCAGATTGAAATTTAGCATTTCCTTCAGCTGTGAATGAGGCGGAAATGGTAATGATAATCTGTGACTGTGTCCCCAGTTAAAATCACAAATATTTTTACATCTCATTCCAGTTGTGCACGTGCATGCTGATTCGCTTCAGTCGTGTCTGACTCTTTGTGACCCAGTGGTCTGTAACCACCAGGCTCCTCTGTCCATAGGATTCTCTAGGCAAGAGTACTGGAGTGGGCTACTGTGCCCCCTCCACGGGATCTTCCCAACTCAGGGATCAAGCTTGTGTCTCATGTCTCCTGCAGTGGCTGGCGGATTCTTTACCACTAGGGCCACCAGGTGTAACTGAGCTCAAAGTGTCACATGCGCTCCTCACAACTTCAAACTTTCAGTAGTTCTTAGATCCGCTTCTGAGCTTTATTTGATGTGTCCATAAAGGAATACAGATAATACTTCATTGCTTCTTAATATTTCTTCTTAATCACATATTTCTTTGTAATAATTGATAACTGTATTTCAATGTAATTGGCTTTGTTTGATAATCTATGCATTTTATTCTATATCAATACATTAACAACAATATTTAGAGAAGAGTTCGCCTGACCAATGAAGGGATCCATAGCTCAGTAATGGTTAAGAACCCTTGAACTAGAATTTATTTCACATGAAACCTATACATCCTAAAATGTTCCTATTCTTGAATTCTCTTCAACAGGGATATGAGTTACACAGGTGTATTTAATTTGTCAAAATTATAGTGAGTGAAAACAACTTAAATGTACTTTAACTAGGGAATGGATAAAGAAACTGGTATGTACATGCTTAGTCGTGTCCGACTCTTTTGCGACCCCGTGGATTGTAGCCCCCCAGGCTTCTCTGTCCCTGGAATTCTCCAGGCAAGAATACTGGAGTGGGTTGCCATGCCCTCCTCCAGGGGATCTTCCCAACCCAGGGAACGAACCTGGGTCTCCTGCATTGCAGGCAGATTCTTTACCATCTGAGCCACCTGGGAAACCCCAAAGAAACTGGTACATCCAGACAATGGATTACTTCGGAAGCTACTGAAACAAGCTACTGAAACGTGCAACAACATGGATGAATCTCAAAGGCATGGTGAAATCTGGAAGAAGCCAAGCTTAAAAAGTCCACAGACTCCGTGATTCCATTTACATGACACTATGTCCAAGTCAAAAACAGACAAACACAAAACAGATTAGTGGTTGGCTAAGGGGAGGGAACAGAGTCAAGAATTGCTGACAAAGGGCACAGGAGATTTTCAAGGGCTGATGGAATTTTTGTAATTCAATGCCTGTTAATTTACCTGCAATTAATAGTGCTGCAAATATAACCTATAAGCTAGTTTCATGAATATCCCCTATATTCCAACTCCCCCCAAAGAGGTAGGTGGCTGGATACCCCATAAGCACAGAGTGCAAGCCAACGTCTCTTCCACTGCCTCTGCCCCAATCACACATGGTCCCTTCTGGCTCTGAGCGCCTGTGTCTGTCCCACGTCCATCCCATTTCTACCTGCTGCTTTCCCATCATTTCCTCATCTCAGCCCAGCCTCTTTCCCTTGGTTTTTTCAAACATAGCAACTCTCAGAAAGTAGTTGGCATAACTGGGACATAATTTATAGCCCAAACTTGGATACTTTTGAAAACGAAGTTTTTATGCTATGGCTACAGGTATATGGCTCCTTGGAAGAAAAGTTACGACCACCCTAGACAGCATATAAAAAGCAGAGACATAACTTTGCCAATAAAGGTCCATCTAGTCAAAGCTATGGTTTTTCCAATAGTCATGTATGGATGTGAGAATTGGATTATAAAGAAAGCTGAGCACTGAAGAACTGATGCTTTTGGACTGTGGTGTTGGAAGAGACTCTTGAGTCCCTTGGACTGCGAAAAGATCCAGCCAATCCATCCTAAAGGAAATCAATCCTGAATATTCATTGGAAGGACTGATGCTGAAGCTGAAACTCCACTACTTGGCCACCTGATGTGAAGAACTGACTCATTGGAAAAGCCCCTGATGCTGGGAAAGATTGAGGGCAGGAGAAGGGGACAACAGAAGATGAGATGGTTGGATGGCATCACAGACTCAATGGACATGAGTTTGAGTAAGCTCGCTGCAGTCCATGGGGTCACAAAGAGTCAGACACAACTAAGCAACTAAACTGAACTGAACTGAACAGGTATAAACCACGAGATTGTCCTGGCAATCTGGCTCCATGGTGTGGGAGATGTCTACTTAAGATTTAGGGCTCATCATACGCAGTTGTTTACATCAGAACCACAAGAAGGAAAAAAGTGACAAAAACTGAAGATTAGACATATAGATTCTTAAGGCCCTTAGACAACTCCTGGTCCCAAGAATTGCTGCTATAACAGGGGTCCCACTCTCCGTCTCCACCTTAACTGCTCACACAGTGATTTAGCCATCCTCCTATTTCATTCCTCACTCAATCTGCCTATGCCCTGAGAGCTATTGTTCCAACCCAAATGGCCCATCGGGGGTGCTTTTACTAATCAGTTCTCTCCCCTGATAGGATCATTCCATCTGCTGGAGAATGAAACCAGGGGCAGTAACATGAATAATGACACGTGAGTGTGCTAAACTCTGCGGGTGGCTTATCTCACTCCATCTTTTCAGAGCCTTATGAGGTAACTGAAATTATGATGCCCATTTTAAAGTTAGGCAGATTGAGATTCAGGGTATCAAATAAATCTGGAAAGCAACGGAGCCAGTGATCCAAGCCGGATCCCTCAGACTGCATGGGCGACCCTGGGGACCGCTACAGCGAGTCACCGTCAGCCTTGCCTTGTCCCAGGTGCCTAGCACAGTGGTCAGGCAAATATTTGCTGTCTGCCTGCCTACCTGCCTGTCTGATGTAACTGTTTAAACAACCAAATTAACTCAACAGCTCCCGCCGCATTCCCAAACTGCTTGAGCTCAAATAGTCAGTAAAGGTCAGTGTGAGCTAGTGGGTGCAGAATCGAGGGTCAAGAATATGCTCCTGTTCTCAACTTCTCCTTACGTGGAGATAACCTTGTTCAGAAGTTCAAAGTCATTTCCCCTTAGACACCAAGATCCAGACTTAACACCACACCAGGTGACTTCTCTATGACTTTACACCTGTGAACGTAAAACTGAAAATATGGATGAAGAATTCATGTTTTATAATATTGTAAGTCAACTATATGCAGGTGTGCTGAGTCCCATTGGTCATGTCTAAGTCTTTGCAACCCCATGGACTGTAGCTCACCATACTCCTCTGTCCATGGGATTCTCCAGGCAAGAATATTGGAGTGGGTTGTCATTTCCTTCTCCAGGGGATCTTCCCAAACCAGGGATCGAACCCTCATCTCCCACCTCTCCTGCATCACAAGCGGATTCTTTACCCACCAAGCCACCTACTGTACTTCAACTACAGTTCAATTTTTAAAAAATAAAGATTCCAGATTTTGGTTAACTAACCCATGGCATAAATATAAAACATTAGAAATATCCCCCAAGGCAGACAGGAAATTTCCATTTCAACCAAATGCTTGATAACAAGAAACTGCCATGGTTTTACATAACCAGAGGCCTGTCTTTTCTAATGGATGTGTTGACAAGCCAAAGGGAGGAATTTTAGAAGCATTTTTCTTATGGACACGTTGTGATAAATGGCAATTAGTTGTCCAGCAACAGTTCCTCCTGTGAGTCCAGGGGTGGGAGAGCTGAACACCGGAGAAACAATCTAAGAAAGCTTCATTCTTCTTTCCTGGACCAAAAACGAATAGGCCATCCATTCTCATAAAATGAGTGAGTTTCTGGAATCCTCCCCACCTCTTCTGCTTTCTCTCTGAGGTCCTAATGTTATTCCTGACAATTCCAGATTCTTGGTTTCCTCCTTTATTGACATGAGGACTCCAGAGTCTCCACGTCTCTGCCTCTATCTTCATCCCAATCAGCTACATCTCCTTCAAAGCAAAATCTTATCCCCCTTAGTGTGAGTGAGTTATAATAAGTGCTCAGACACGCTAACAGCAAGCTCTTATTTAGTGCTAACCGTCTGCTGCTCTGGTGGTGGTGGTGGTGATTTAGTTGCTCAGTCGTGTCTGACTCTTGTGACACCCCCATGGACTGTATCCCTCCAGGCTCCTCTGTGCACGCAATTATCCAGACAAGAATACTGGACTGGGTTGCCATTCCCTTCTCCAGAGGATCTTCCCATCCCAGGGATGGAACCCATGGTTCTCCTGCATTGTGGGCTGATTCTTTACCCTCTGAGCCACCAGGGAAGCTCCGTATTAACTCATAGGAGTAGTAGCAGCAATGTTAGTCGCTCAGTCATCCGACTCTTGCAACCCCATGGACTGAACCTGCCAGACTCCTTTGTCCGTGGGATTCTCCAGGCAAGTATACTGAAGTGGGTTGCCATTCCCTTCTCCAGGGAATCTTCCTATCCAGGAATCCAACCTGGGTTTCCCACACTGCAGGCAGATTCTTTACTGTCTAATCTACCAGGTATACGGTGCTTATAATAGAAGAATAAATACTGTTATTACTACCTTGCACGAAAGAGGAAGAGACTAGGAGTGTGGCTCCTCCAGGTCTAAAGCTGTGTGGCTTTGTCAGCCACATTAGCCACACTCCTGCAGCCATGAAATCAAAAGACGCTTGCTCCTTGGAAGAAACGTTATGAGCAGCCTAGACAGCATATTAAAAAGCAGAGACATTACTTAGCCAACAAAGGTCCATCTAGTCAAGAGGAAGGAATAGAGAGAGTAAGTATTTTGCCCAAAGGCACCCAGTTGGAAAGCAGCACAACTCAGCGATGCACCTAGACAGCCTGGCTCCAGTCAGTGAACTTAATCCTCTGAACTTGACCCTTCCTAGTACTTGGGAGGCATGGACCTGGTGCCAGTCACCTGTATGTATTGAGGAGATATGCCCTAAGACTTGCCAGCGTGCCAGTCACTGTGCTGGAGCTGGAACACAGGGCTGACAAAGCCACACAGCTTTAGCCCTGAAGAAGACACACTCCTGGGAGGTCTCAGACAGTTAGACCAGTATTGGCAATGGCAGAGTGGGGGAGGGAGTCAGTGAATGTTGTATTAGGAGAGGGCAACCCATCTAGGAGCACGTAGGGACAGTACCCCATCCTGACTTGGGGCTGAATAGATGTAGAGGGAGGCTTGGCAAATAGTTGGGGAAACAATGGAAACAGTGACAGATTTCATTTTGGGGGGGGCCTCTAAAATCACTGCAGATGTTGAATGCAGCCACGAAATTAAAAGATGCTTGCTCCTTGGAAGAAAAGTTATGACCAACCTAGACAGCATATTTTAAAAAAGAGATATTACTTAGCCAACAAAGGTCCATCTAGTCAAAGGTATGATTTTTCCAATATAGAGAGTTGGACTACAAAGAAAGCTGAGCACCGAAGAATTGATTCTTTTGAGCTGTGGTGTTGGAGAAGACTCTTGAGAGTCCATTGGACTGCAAAGAGATCCATCCAGTCCGTCCTAAAGGAGATCAGTCCTGAATATTCATTGGAAGGACTGATGCTGAAGCTGAAGCTCCAATCCTTTGGCTACCTGATGTGAAGAACTGACTTATTGGAAAAGACCCTGATGCTGGGTAAGATTGAGGGTGGGAAGAGAAGGGGATAACAGAGGATGAGATGGTTGGATGGCATCACCGACTCAACGGACATGAGTTTGAGTAAGCTCCAGGAGTTGGTGATGGACAGGGAGGCCTGGCGTGCTGCAGTCCATGGGGTCACAAAGAGTTAGACACGACTGAGCTACTGAACTGAACTGAACTGGAGGCTTGGCCAGGTGTAAGGTCCACCTGAAAAAAGAACAGAAGTTTAACTGGCAAAAGCAAAGAAAAAAAAAAATGAAGAGAAGAGAAAAGCAAAGGGAAAAAAGAAAGGAGGGAGGTGTCACTTGCAGGAGGTGAGTGAGTGTGAAGGACATGGCTGAGGCCCAGGGGAAGGCCCTGGCTCTCACTCTCTAGATCTCATGCAGCTGCTTCCTGGAAAGTGGAGGGTCCGACCTCACAAAGTGCAGGACTCTGACGGTGGCCCCGGGCTCCACAGCAAAGAGTCACGGGGCAGGGGTGAGGTTCCTGCAAAGGAATCACCCAACTGTAGGACTGTGACTTTCCAAGCAGTAGTTCTCCACTGAGGGGGACATTTGGCCAAATCTGGAGGTATTTTGGTTGTGAAAGCGTGGGGGAGTACCACTGGCATCTAGTGGATGAGGGGTGCTGCTAGACATCCTACAAGACACAGGACAGCACCCCAGGCCAGAGACTGATCTGGCCCCAAATGCCAAAGAGTGCCCACAGTGAGAAACCACAAGCCAAACAGATGACCCACACAAAGCAACTTGTGAGCAATTCACAAGTGTCCCATGGGACAAAGATGGAGAAACAGGGCGCTCTGAAGTGGCTAACTTCAAAAGGAAATGAAACAAGGCTTTTAAGAAATTCCAACAGTGCTCTAAAAAAATAAACAAAATAAAATGTTAGGAAGCCCCTGTGCCAGGCTCTAAGTCCTGGTTTCAGTTTCCTAACTCCCTGGAGTAGGTCTGCAGAGAGGTGGGGTCACACCCTGGTCCAGCCCGTGCAGACTGGGTGATCCTGCACCCACCAGGGAGCCTAGTCTGGTACGTGAGAGGCTGAACCCTGGATCCAGGATGAAATGAGCTGATTGTGTGCTGACCAATGACAGCTGGTCAGCTTCAGTCCTTCCCCACTTCCCTTGCCCCGTGAGTCTGGGACAGGAGATGAAGGCATCTGAGATGGGGATCTCTCATCTAACTCCCTCTCTCCCTCCAGGACCAGTGGTCCGCAAGAGGGTAGGGTGTCTACACCCCAGAGTCAAAGGAATAAATAAAAACACATATTCAGAGTTTTTTGGTATTAACACTCTTAATACTTGCTTTTCATGTATGTTTTAAACTATAATATTTTATAACTAATATATAAAATTTATTAGTAAAGCAAATATGCAAATATGTGGCTTATATCTGGAGAAAAACCATAATCAAAAACATAATTGTATCCCATTGTTCTTGGGCTCCCCTAGTGCCTCAGCTGGTAAAGAATCTGCCTGCTGTGCTGGAGACCTGGGTTCGATCCCTGGGTTGGGAAGATCCCCTGGAGGAGGGCTTGGCAACCCACTCCAGTATTCTGATCTGGAGAATCCCCATGGACAGAAGAGCCTGGTGGGCTACAGTCCACGGGGTCACAAAGAATGAGAAATGGTGGAAAGACAAATATTATATGACATTGCTTATATGTGGAATCTAAAAAAATGGGTTCAAATGAACTTATTTACAAAACAGGCTCACAGACTTGGAAAACAAACTATAGTTACCAGAGGGTAAGGGGGGAGAAGGGATAAATTTGGAGATTAGGATTGACATAGAGATCCTACTATATATAAAACGGATAACTGATAAGGACCTACTGTACAGCACATGTAATTTTACTCAATACTCTGAAATCACCTATATGGGAAAATAATCTTAAAAAAGAGTAGACATGTGGTGAAGGACAGGGAAGTCTGGCCTGCTGCAGTTCATGGGGTCGCAAAGAGTCAGACACGACTGAGCGACTGATTAACGATAAAATGTGTATGTATCACTGATTCATTTTTCTGTACAGCAGAAACTAACTCAATGCTTTATATTAACTATTCCCCACTTCCCTTGCCCCGTGAGTCTGGGACAGGAGATGAAGGCATCTGAGATGGGGATCTCTCATCTAACTCCCTCTCTCCCTCCAGGACCAGTGGTCCGCAAGAGGGTAGGGTGTCTACACCCCAGAGTCAAAGGAATAAATAAAAACACATATTCAGAGTTTTTTGGTATTAACACTCTTAATACTTGCTTTTCATGTATGTTTTAAACTATAATATTTTATAACTAATATATAAAATTTATTAGTAAAGCAAATATGCAAATATGTGGCTTATATCTGGAGAAAAACCATAATCAAAAACATAATTGTATCCCATTGTTCTTGGGCTCCCCTGGTGCCTCAGCTGGTAAAGAATCTGCCTGCTGTGCTGGAGACCTGGGTTCGATCCCTGGGTTGGGAAGATCCCCTGGAGGAGGGCTTGGCAACCCACTCCAGTATTCTGATCTGGAGAATCCCCATGGACAGAAGAGCCTGGTGGGCTACAGTCCACGGGGTCACAAAGAATGAGAAATGGTGGAAAGACAAATATTATATGACATTGCTTATATGTGGAATCTAAAAAAATGGGTTCAAATGAACTTATTTACAAAACAGGCTCACAGACTTGGAAAACAAACTATAGTTACCAGAGGGTAAGGGGGGAGAAGGGATAAATTTGGAGATTAGGATTGACATAGAGATCCTACTATATATAAAACGGATAACTGATAAGGACCTACTGTACAGCACATGTAATTTTACTCAATACTCTGAAATCACCTATATGGGAAAATAATCTTAAAAAAGAGTAGACATGTGGTGAAGGACAGGGAAGTCTGGCCTGCTGCAGTTCATGGGGTCGCAAAGAGTCAGACACGACTGAGCGACTGATTAACGACAAAATGTGTATGTATCACTGATTCATTTTTCTGTACAGCAGAAACTAACTCAATGCTTTATATTAACTATACTCCAATAAAAAGGAATTTTTTAAATAAAATAAATATGCAAACGCATGGCTATTTTTAGGTTAATATGCTTACATGAATTAGGATATTGGGAGTACAAAAGCTCATATAATGTTTGAGATGCATCATCGAACACTTTTGCTTTGGCTGTGAGTCTGAGTGAACTCCGAGAGATGGTGATGAACAGGGAGGCCTGGCGTGCTGCGATTCATGGGGTCACAAAGAGTCGGACACGACTGAGCGACTGAACTGAACTGAACTGATGGTCTATTTGTTAGCATGGACTCTGAAATGGGGTGACTTGGGAAGTTGCTCTTTTTCTTTCTATGTTTTCCAAGTTTTTTAATTAATTAATTAATTTTTAATTTTTAGCCATGCCTTGTAGCACATGGGATCTTAATTCCCCAAACAGGGATTGAAGTCGTGCTCCCTGCATTGGAAGGCAATTTTTTTTTCCTTAACCTAACAGATCACAAAATTTCATTCAGATGGTTTCAGACTCCACTTTGCAACCATCTTTAGAAAAACTACCTTCTGTCAAATTTGGGTTTAGTGTCAAAGAAGAATATCCACAGTAAAGTAAAAAGGGTATGAAATTATTCCTCCCTTCTCTAACTATATAACTGTGGTGAGGCATGATTTCCTTCATAAACCTAAGCACAAATAGTATAGGGAGGCAGATTCTGAAGTACTTGTCTGCCTGGGAAATCCTTAACAATTTTTTTAGACCAAAGGTTTCTACTCTCCCCAGATTGAAGTTCTTCTCTTGGGAACTTTAAAATCAGCAAAGTGGGCTCGAAGCGGCTGTGCACAGACGGTAGGTTTCCAACAATCAGCCTGGGTCCACCTCCATCACGGCCTTAGGGACTCACTCTGCTTTGGCTGGAGTCTGCTCGGCAGACAGTGAGGGGACCTCTGGGCCCCACCAGTGGAAGGGAGTCTGGATTAAAAATGCTGTCTCCTGGCCAGAGATGGAAAGGATCCTTAGCTCATCGAGTTCTTCTCTTCTTTGCTTTCCCACATTCCCAGGGCTGGCTGGTGTCTTAGTGCAGGAAAAATAGCAATAGACATTAACTAGACAAGGGCGTCAGGGTGGAAGTGAGTTGTTTCTCTGAACACTTGCTTGGTATGGCTTTGCCTGGACTTCCCAGTGGCTCAGTAGGTAAAGAACCTGCCTGCAATGCAGGAGATGCCGTAAAAGACTCAACCTTTGGCTCAATCTTTCCCTTAAGCCAAATAGTGGTCTGGTTTCAGTGAATCTTGTTTTGTTCCAGGACTGACCTGTGAAACACATTTATTCTACAGGGAAGCTTTTGAATGAATCAATCACCTGATCCCTCCTGGGAAGCTTTTGAATGAATCAATCACCTGATCCCTCCTGGTACCCACAGGCGGCTGAGAGCTCAAGGCTCCCTGTTTCCCTCCACTATTGCCTCTGTCCCTTCCTACGCCTTTTTAGAGGCCACTGGCTCATTAGGAGGGTGGATCATGTATCTGAGCTGTGTAAGCCCTCCTTTCAGGACACGTTTACCTGTAAAGGGGATTTTGGCAGGAGATCAACTCCCCAAAGGAATCTGAAGCCTCTGCTTGCTACCCGAAGCCCCAGATCACGGGGCCCAAACTCCCTGACATGGAGGGGCAGCCCATGGAACTTATGATGCACCAGTCTGTATCAGACAGGCAGGCATGCCTCCACCACACCCAGATAAAAGAATCAAAACCCTTCCCACAGTTTCAGAGGCTGGACCTTGGCTGGCTGTCTTCGGAGGTGATGTGAGCGAGGAGGATTCAGCGTGCTGGCTGGACCCACAGAAATAAGCACAGAGGGGACCTGATGCAGAAGGGAGTTCAGTGTCCGGAGCAGGAGGGCATCTCCCTTTCGTGTAGGACCTGAGGGACACATAAGGTGACCAGGGACACTCTAGCACCAGTATCCTTCCCCCTGAGGACAGCATGAACTTTTTTTTTGAAATAATTTCAGAGTGTGATAGTTTTCAAGATGCTGAGACTATCAGTCATTAATACTGGAGATATGGCATTAGGGCACCTTGTAAGTGCCTAACCAGGAAGTTGGAGAAAGCAATGGCACCCCACTCCAGTACTCTTGCCTGGAAAATCCCATGGACCGAGGAGCCTGGTGGGCTGCAGTCCATGGGGTTGCTGAGGGTCGGACACGACGGAACGACTTCACTTTGACTTTTCACTTTCATGCATTGGAGAAGGAAATGGCAACCCACTCCAGTGTTCTTGCCTGGAGAATCCCAGGGACGGGGGAGTCTGGTGGGCTGCCGTCTATTGGGTTGCATAGAGTCGGACACGACTGAAGCGATTTAGCAGTAGCAGCAGCAACCAGAAAGTAGCCAAACTGGCTTGTTTCCATGCCTAGTAAAGACAATTCAAAGGGCTTCCCTGGTGGCTGAGTGGTAGAGAGTCTGCCTGTCAATGCAGAAGATGCGGATTCAATCCCTGGGTCAGGAAGATCCCCTGGAGAAGGAAATGGCAACTCACTCCAGTCCTATTGCCTGGCGAATCCTGTGGACAGGAGAGTCAGGTGGGCTACAGTCCATGGGATCACCAAGAGTTGGACACGACTAAACAACAACAACAAAAATGACTCAATGGACATGAATTTGAGCAAACTCCAGGAGACAGCGGAAGACCTGGGAGCCTGGTGTGCTGCAGTCCATGGGGTCGCAAAGAATCAGACACAACTGAGCAACTCAACGATAACAACCACAACGATTTCACAGACACGCTGAAAAAAACTTGCAATGGGAACTAAAAGCTTACTTCCATCGCGTAATTTTTTTTCATCAAAGGGTGTGAAATAATACAAAGATACTGGTCTTTCACCCTGGTTCCTGCCTCGGAGCTCCTGAAACCCTTGTAATTTCCTGGGTGCTAAAAGTGTCTTTTGTTCTAATGAAGCAACTCTAGGTGGGCTCCTGGAGGCTTCTGGGTGACTAAATGGTCATCACAAAAAAACAAGCCATGATGAGAAGCTTGGAGTTTTCAGCTCCACCTCCCATTCTCTTTGGAAGGGAGAAGGGCCAAAAGTGAAATTAGTGATTAATCATGCCCATATGATGAAGCTTCATGAAATCCCAATAGTAGGGGGTTCAGAGAGCACCTGGGCTGGTGAGCACATGGAGGTACTAGAAGAGGGCAGGGACCCCCAGACCCCCCTCCCACACAGCTTTCCCTATGCTCCTCTTCCATCCAAATGCTCATCTATATCCCTTATCATATCCTTTTTATAATGAACCAGTACATGTAAGTAAGGGCTTCCCAGGTGGCTCAGTGGTAAAGAATCTGACCAAACAGGAGACTCAGGTTCAATCCCTGGGTGGGGAAGATCCCCTGGAGGAGGACATGGCAATCTACTCCAGGATTCTTGCCTGGGAAATCCCATGGACAGAGGAGCCTGGCGGGCTACAGTCCACGGGGTCACCAAAGAGTCTGACACAACTTATCGACTAAACGACAACAAATGTAAGTAGACTTTTCCTGAGTTCTGTGAGCAACTCTAACAAATTAATTGAACCCTAGGAGGGGGTGGTGGGAACCTCTGATTCATAGCTGATAGTTCAGAGGCGCTGGTAACAACCTAGACTTGTTATTAGCATCTGAGCTGGGGCGGGGGAGGGGAGTCTGGGAACACTCAGTCCTTAACCTGTGGGATCTTAAACCGTCTTCAGTAGATGGTGTCAGGACTGAGTTCAATGGTGGGACGCTCATCTGGTTGGGGACCCTTGGCATCGGAAACAATATTCTGTGTCTTATAATCACGGTACATGGAAAAGAATATACATGTGCAGATAGAACTGAGTCACTTGGCTCTGCACCTGAAGTACATCAACTATACTTCAATAGGAAAGTTTCTTCTTAAGTGATGGAGAAATTTGAGTCCTCCTGATGGTTAATCTTATGTGTGGGTGGACTTCCCATGTGGTGACCAGCTCAAATGTTGTTTCGAGGTGTGTCTGTGAGGGGGTTCCTGGATGAGATTAGCGTTTCAGTGGGTGGACCTCACCCAGTCCACTGAATGTCTGAATAGAACAGAAGGTGGAGGAAGGGGCCAACATGCCTGGTTGCCTCAGTTGGGAATATTGTGGGATTCCACCTATGTGAGGTACCGTGCATGCGTGAGTGCTAAGTTGATTCAGCCGTGTCTGACTCTTCACGAACCCGTGGACTGTAGCCCACCAGGCCCCTCTGTCCGTGGGATTCTCCAGACAAGAATACTGGAGTGGGTTGCCATGCCCTTCTCCAGGGGATCTTCCCCACCCAGGATGAAATTGCATCTCTTCTGTTCTCCTGCTTTGGCAGGCAGGTTCTTAACCACTAGCTCTACCTAGAAGCCCATGTGAAATATTTAGAAGAGTCAAATTCACAGAGACAGAAAGGACAAGAGGGGTTACCAGGGGCTGGCGGGAGAGAGAGAGAGTGATTTGTTGTTTAATGAATACAGAGTTTATGTTGGGGTGATGAAAACGTTTAGGTGTAGACGATGCTGCTGGTGATACAACATTGTGCAATCAGGTACTGCCAATGAATTGTATAGTTGTTGCCGTTCAGTCACTAAGTCATGTCCAACTCTTTGCGACCCCATGGACTGTAGCTCACCAGGCTCCTCTGTCCTCCACTATCTCCTGGAGTTTGCTCAGATTTATGTCCATTGAGTCGGTGATGCCATCCAACCAACTCGACCTCTGTCGTCCTCTTCTCCTTTTGCCTTCAGTCTTTCTCAGCATCAGGGTCTTTTCCATTGCTTACCTATCCACTGTTAAAACGATAAATGTTACGGATATTTGACTGCAGTTACAAACACACAGAAATAGACTCTTTCAGAATTCTGGAGGCTAGAAATCCAAAATGAAGGTATTGAGGGGGAAAAAGAAGGAAAAAAAGTAGGTCAGAAATTTTACTTTTTTAGTGAAGTTTATATAATCTATTTCCCTGATGGCTCAGACAGTAAAGAATCTGCCTGCAATGAGAGAGGCCCAGGTTCAATCCCTGGGTCTAGAAGAGTCCCTGGAGAAGGGAATGGCTACCTACTCCAGTATTCTTGCCTGGAGAATTCTGTGGACAGGGGAGCCTGGTGGGCTACTGTTCCTGGGGTCGCAAAGAGACGCGACAGAGCGACTTACACTTTCACTTTTTTTGGTATACAATCTACTGTGATAGAGCCAACATCTTAAATCCCATTGGAAGAAAGTGGGGTGTAAGTACATGCATATCACTTCCTCTAAGATATGGGATAGATAAGACGTTCTCTTCCGCATGCCTCTATCTTCCCTTCACTGACATCCTCTGTGCCACTGGGTCTTCAGGGACCACAGCACTGTGCAAACACATCCCTCTGCTCCATCCTGCCTCTTCTTCACTGGGTCACGCCTGGGTTCAGACACCAGGGCAGGCCCTTGGGACCTCTAGGTCTTGGGTTGCTGTTCATCTTCCCAGATCTCTTTTGGGCAAGTGGTGTGAGAGTCCCCATCTGTTGCAGGCAGCACCCCCTTGCTCCACGGGGTCACCAAAGAGTCTGACACAACTTATCGACTAAACGACAACAAATGTAAGTAGACTTTTCCTGAGTTCTGTGAGCAACTCTAACAAATTAATTGAACCCTAGGAGGGGGTGGTGGGAACCTCTGATTCATAGCTGATAGTTCAGAGGCGCTGGTAACAACCTAGACTTGTTATTAGCATCTGAGCTGGGGCGGGGGAGGGGAGTCTGGGAACACTCAGTCCTTAACCTGTGGGATCTTAAACCGTCTTCAGTAGATGGTGTCAGGACTGAGTTCAATGGTGGGACGCTCATCTGGTTGGGGACCCTT
Organism: Cephalophus harveyi; assembly: GCA_006410635.1. Taxonomy (NCBI): domain Eukaryota; kingdom Metazoa; phylum Chordata; class Mammalia; order Artiodactyla; family Bovidae; genus Cephalophus; species Cephalophus harveyi. The sequence continues at coordinate 3,169 of SJYT01034130.1, read as the reverse complement.
GGCATCGGAAACAATATTCTGTGTCTTATAATCACGGTACATGGAAAAGAATATACATGTGCAGATAGAACTGAGTCACTTGGCTCTGCACCTGAAGTACATCAACTATACTTCAATAGGAAAGTTTCTTCTTAAGTGATGGAGAAATTTGAGTCCTCCTGATGGTTAATCTTATGTGTGGGTGGACTTCCCATGTGGTGACCAGCTCAAATGTTGTTTCGAGGTGTGTCTGTGAGGGGGTTCCTGGATGAGATTAGCGTTTCAGTGGGTGGACCTCACCCAGTCCACTGAATGTCTGAATAGAACAGAAGGTGGAGGAAGGGGCCAACATGCCTGGTTGCCTCAATTGGGAATATTGTGGGATTCCACCTATGTGAGGTACCGTGCATGCGTGAGTGCTAAGTTGATTCAGCCGTGTCTGACTCTTCACGAACCCGTGGACTGTAGCCCACCAGGCCCCTCTGTCCGTGGGATTCTCCAGACAAGAATACTGGAGTGGGTTGCCATGCCCTTCTCCAGGGGATCTTCCCCACCCAGGATGAAATTGCATCTCTTCTGTTCTCCTGCTTTGGCAGGCAGGTTCTTAACCACTAGCTCTACCTAGAAGCCCATGTGAAATATTTAGAAGAGTCAAATTCACAGAGACAGAAAGGACAAGAGGGGTTACCAGGGGCTGGCGGGAGAGAGAGAGAGTGATTTGTTGTTTAATGAATACAGAGTTTATGTTGGGGTGATGAAAACGTTTAGGTGTAGACGATGCTGCTGGTGATACAACATTGTGCAATCAGGTACTGCCAATGAATTGTATAGTTGTTGCCGTTCAGTCACTAAGTCATGTCCAACTCTTTGCGACCCCATGGACTGTAGCTCACCAGGCTCCTCTGTCCTCCACTATCTCCTGGAGTTTGCTCAGATTTATGTCCATTGAGTCGGTGATGCCATCCAACCAACTCGACCTCTGTCGTCCTCTTCTCCTTTTGCCTTCAGTCTTTCTCAGCATCAGGGTCTTTTCCATTGCTTACCTATCCACTGTTAAAACGATAAATGTTACGGATATTTGACTGCAGTTACAAACACACAGAAATAGACTCTTTCAGAATTCTGGAGGCTAGAAATCCAAAATGAAGGTATTGAGGGGGAAAAAGAAGGAAAAAAAGTAGGTCAGAAATTTTACTTTTTTAGTGAAGTTTATATAATCTATTTCCCTGATGGCTCAGACAGTAAAGAATCTGCTTGCAATGAGAGAGGCCCAGGTTCAATCCCTGGGTCTAGAAGAGTCCCTGGAGAAGGGAATGGCTACCTACTCCAGTATTCTTGCCTGGAGAATTCTGTGGACAGGGGAGCCTGGTGGGCTACTGTTCCTGGGGTCGCAAAGAGACGCGACAGAGCGACTTACACTTTCACTTTTTTTGGTATACAATCTACTGTGATAGAGCCAACATCTTAAATCCCATTGGAAGAAAGTGGGGTGTAAGTACATGCATATCACTTCCTCTAAGATATGGGATAGATAAGACGTTCTCTTCCGCTTGCCTCTATCTTCCCTTCACTGACATCCTCTGTGCCACTGGGTCTTCAGGGACCACAGCACTGTGCAAACACATCCCTCTGCTCCATCCTGCCTCTTTTTCACTGGGTCACGCCTGGGTTCAGACACCAGGGCAGGCCCTTGGGACCTCTAGGTCTTGGGTTGCTGTTCATCTTCCCAGATCTCTTTTGGGCAAGTGGTGTGAGAGTCCCCATCTGTTGCAGGCAGCACCCCCTTGCAGTAGTAGGAACCAGGCTAGCTATTTTATGCAGAGATAGATCTATTAGCCAATTGATGTGCTTATAGAACTTTCAGAAGGGCTACAGAAGAGGCAGCAGGTGAGGCTCGCAGGAATGACTCAGAGAACTAACCCGCCAAGGGAGCTGCCTCTTTGGCATCCAGCAGAAGTCCCAGAATCAGGAGGCTTGTCAGTCTGGGAACCTCTGCCTCCAGGAACAGAGCGCTCAATAGATAAATAAACAGGTGCACCCAACTGCCACCTCTCTGTGCCTTTAGTCCTGTTCAAAATTCAGCTCTCTCCCAGCCCCATCTAATCTGCACCTCATGAATCATGTCCATAGCCCTGTTGTCAAAGCAGGCTGGCAAAGGCAGCTTTAGCCTCTGTAGCCTCTGCAGAAAAGAAAAGCCCAGCAGAAGCAGGGTGGGATGAAAGAATAAGATCACGCCTGCCACATCATTTCATGGAGGTGTTGGGGGCAGTCTAGCCAGCATATCCTGACATCCCCATCATTTCATTCATTCTTTATTGCTATTTATTGTGCCAAGAGAGGCTTCCTAGGTGGTGCTAGTGGTAAAGAACTTGCCTGCCAATTCAGGAGCCATGGTTTTGATCCCTCGTTGGGAAGATCCCCTGGAGGAGGGCTTGGCAACCCACTCCAGTATTCTTGCCTAGAGAATCCCATGGACAGAGGAGCCTGGTGGGTTACAGTCCATAGGTTGCAGAGTTGGACACAACTGAAGCAACTTTCACTCCAATCCCAAAGAAAGACGATGCCAAAGAATGCCCAAACTACCACACAATTGCACTCATCTCACACGCTAACAAAGTAATGCTCAAAATTCTCCAAGCCAGGCTTCAGCAATACGTGAACCGTGAACTTCCAGATGTGCAAGCTGGTTTTAGAAAAGGCAGAGGAACCAGAGATCAAATTGTCAACATCCGCTGGATCATGGAAAAAGCAAGAGAGCTCCAGAAAAACATCTATTTCTGCTTTAGTGACTATGCCAAAGCCTTTGACTGTGTGGATCACAACAAACTGTGGAAAATTTGTCAAGAGATGGGAATACCAGACCACCTGACCTGCCTCTTGAGAAACCTGTATGAGGTCAGGAAGCAACAGTCAGAACTGGACATGGAACAACAGACTGGTTCCAAATAGGAAAAGGAGCATGCCAAGGCTATATATTGTCACCCTGCTTATTTAAATTATATGCAGAGTACATCATGAGAAACACTGGGCTGGAATAAGCACAGGCTGGAATCAAGATTGCCGAGAGAAATATCAACAACCTCAGATATGCAGATGACACCACCCTTATGGCAGAAAGTGAAGAGGAACTAAAAAGCTTCTTGAAGAAAGTGAAAGAGGAGAGTGAAAAAGTTGGCTTAAAGCTCAACAT
>SJYT01034127.1:414758-448207 GCA_006410635.1 Cephalophus harveyi | reverse complement strand
CTGAGTTAAATTCACCCATTCCAGTCCATTTTAGTTCGCTGATTCCTAGAATGTCGACGTTCACCCTTGTCATCTCTTGTTTGACCACTTCCAATTTGCCTTGATTCATGGACCTGACATTCCAGGTTCCTATGCAGTATTGCTCTTTACAGCATCGGATCTTGCTTCTATCACCAGTCACATGCACAACTGGGTATTGTTTTCACTTTGGCTCCATCCCTTCATTCTTTCTGGACTTATTGCTCCACTGATCTCCAGTAGCATATTGGGCACCTAATGACCTGGGGAGTTCCTCTTTTGATATCCTATCATTTTGCCTGTTCATACTGTTCATGGGGTTCTCAAGGCAAGAATACTGAAGTGGCTTGCCATTCCCTTCTCCAGTGGACCACATTCTGTCAGACGTCTCCACCATGACCCGCCTGTCTTGGGTTGCCCTGCAGGCATGGCTTGGTTTCATTGAGTTAGACAAGGCTGTGGTCCTAGAGGTACCCACCAAGCCTGCTAATTTTGCCTGGGCTTCTAAGATCGGACCGGGGGGGCCTCAGTGCCTCCTCTCCCTCGGGAGAACGGGAAGATGCCTGCGGCCTACGTAGGTGGTGATTGGTATTTCATGCAAACCAAGTTATTCGGCTTCCTTTTCTCCATTTAATTTCCTTATTACACTATTTCCTCCCAATCTAACTTCATGTTTCTATATTAATAAATAAACAAATCTTTCCTTGCCAACGCCATCCATGCTTCAAATTCCCTGGATCCACCTGGGCTGGACCCCGGCAGCTAGGGTTATTTTGCATTCAGTAAACACTGTTTGACCATCCCTCTCACTCCCTAAAAAGCCCACCTAAGTCAGGTAAGATGATTCTTTGGGGCACAAGTTCACCATCTCGTTGGTCTGCTGGCTTTCCAGATAGTCACTATTCCTTTCCTGAAGACCTCATCACTCTGTCCCTTGACAAGCAATGTGAAGCTGGACTCAGAGTACATTCATGAGACGTTAGCAGAGATGTCGTTCATTTTAGACAAAATCCATAGACGTCACTCTCACAGTTGATATCTGTGGTTTAAAAGAAGATACGCAGATGGCGAACAGGCATATGAAAAGATGCTCAGCATTGCTAATTAGTAGAGAAAGGCAAATCAACACTGCAAGGAGGTACCACCTCATACCCATCAGAATGGCCATCATTAGACACTTGATGAATAATAGATGCTGGAGAGGGTGTGGAGAAGAGGGAATCCCTCTCACACTGTTGGGGGAGTGGAAACTGGTGGAGCCACTGTGGAAAACAGTACAACAGTTCCTCAAAAAAAGTAAAAACAGAGTTTCCATATGATCCAACAATTCCTGTCCTGAGCATAAATCTGGAAAAAAAAAATATACCTTGAAAAGATTCATGCACCCCTTCTTCATAGCAGCAAAACATACAATAGCCAAAACATGGTACAACCTAATTGTCCACTGAGAGATGAATAGATAAAGAAGATGCATATGCTTATACACACAGAGAATGGAACACCACTCAGACATTTAAAAAATGGAATCATGCCATTTGCAGCAGCATGGATGGACCTGGAGATTAACATATTAATGGAAGCAGACAGAAAGAGAAAGACAATTTTTCTGTGATATCACCCATATGTGAAAACTAAAAAGAGCATATCAATGAAACAAGAAGAGACTCACAAACATAGAGAACAGGCTTGTGGTTGCCAAGGAGGGAAGGACTGGGAGCTTGGGATTAGCAGATGAAATCTATTTATACATAGAATGGATAAAGAATGAGGCCCTACAGTATGGCATAGGGAATTCTATTCAGTATCTTGCCATAACTCATAATGGAAAAGAATATATATGTTGCAGTGGATCAATATGCTGTATGGCAGAAATGAACTATACTTCAATACATTTTTTTAAATTTTTTAAAATTTGTGGTTTAAATATCTGCAACAAAACATTACATGGCAGTAAAAATGCACAAACTGAAATGACAAAGAATACAAATCAATTCTGAAACATGATATTAAGTAAATAAAAGGAAAGTTCAAGAAGGGTGACTGTACTGTTACTCCGTTTCATACATAATGATGAAGAGGAGACCAGATTTCTTACTTAGGGAGCATTACTATGGTTAACAATCCCCACCCCCAGCACAATGGTGTGGAATCACTGCCCTTACTGAGGTTCTTTCCTGTCTATGAATAACAGCTGAATTGGGTGTATGTCTGCCCTTGGCCTCCTGAAACAGCTGGGCCATTTTGTCCCAGTTTGGTGTTGATTGTTGTGAACACACCCCTCACTCAAGCATTCTGGAGCTTGGAAGTCTCTACTTGACATATTCTGTGTTTATTTGAGTATCTAGAAGGATGGTGGTCCACCTTTTCGGGCAGAACAAATCCCCCTCCCAGAAAAACACCACAGTCACCTTCACACACGTTATCTTTATGTACATGTGTGGTCCTTGGATTAGAAAGGGAGGAAGAGAGAGAGACAGAGAGAGTGTTGTGTGTGCAAAGTCTCCACTCACAGTCACGAAATAATTTCAAATGAAGAAGAGTCAGAGAAAGACAAATATCACACGATATTGCTTACTTGTGACATCTAAAAAAATGAACTTATTTACAAAACAGACTCACAGAGAATGAACTTACAGTTACCAGGGGGGATAGTGTCAGGGGGAGGTTATATTGTAAGTTTGGTACTGACATATACACACAGCTATATTAAAAATGCATGACCACAAGGACCCACTGTATAAAACAGAGAATTCTACTTAATATTCTGTAACTACCCAAGTGGGAAAAGAATTTGAAAAGCAACAGATGCATGTGTCTGTATAACTGAATCATTTGCTGTACACCTGAAACTAACACAGTGTGTTCCTTAATCACATATATTACAATGCAGAATTTTTTAATATTTTCAAAGAGCCATAATATGCATGTCTGGTCCTCTCATAAGAATGTAGAATAAAAGTCTCTAATCATGAGTCTTTAATTGGCAACTTGCACCGAGCCTGACATATGAGGTGGGAACATGTGGTTTCTCTTCTGTGAAGAGCTAAGGTTAATGAGATTTATCATGAGCTTGGGAAAAGCATCCTGCATGCTATACACTGAAGCACAGTTACTACTTCCTAAAAGCAGCAAGATCTGTTTGAATCGTCTCAGGTTTACAGTGTTTAGGGAAACAAAATGTGACGATCGGGTCATGAGGCGTGCTCCACGATGTGGCTCAGGTCAGCCTTCCATCCCTGGCGTGAGAAGAGGCTGGCCATCCTCCCATGTGACATGAACCAGGCTGACTGTACCAACAACACTGACCGCTTCTGCATCCTGTGACTCTGTCAGCTTTGCTCAGTTCTGCCTCCTGTCTCACAGAAGCAGAGCCATGTGCCCCACACTCCTCAGCCTCCTGAGTCTCGGTGAGTATGGAAGACATGGTTGGAGAGGGTTATGGTGGAAATCGGGGGTCCTTGCACCACTGAACAGGTTCCCTGGATGAGGGTGGAAGGAGCGTGGGGTCCATCAGGACAAGCCATCTCTGACGGGGTTTTCCTCCTAGGGTTCTGTGTGAGTCTGAGGATCTGGGCAGCTGTGGGTGAGTCCTCCCCATCCCTTCTTTCTCTGTTGGGCAGAGCAGTGGGGCTGATGCAGAGGACACTGGGGGCTGGGGTGAGCCCCCTGTGAGTACAGTGAGAGCCGCGAGCCCTGTGGATCCTAGGTCCTCCTGTTGGCCTTGATACTCATCTTCATTCCCCCCAGAGGTTAGCCCAACTCTGGACTCTGGACCTGAAGGCACAGTGTGAAGTCTGGGAGCTGGAAGCTGGGCCCACTCAGTGCCATTCCAATCATGAGAGGGGAGCAAGAGGCTGCAGCCCACAGGCCCTCCCCTTCAACTGGCTCGTGGCATCTCCAGCTGGCCCTTAACAACAGGATCTGCAGGAAGCCTGCTGGACCTGAGCCCAGGGAAGGGTCTGGCCATCAGGCAGGGCCACCTGGACCTTGTCACACATTTGATGTAGGTTAGCTAACAAAGGAGCCAGGTTCAAGCTTTGTTTCCTTCTTTTCAGTCAAGTGGCTTTTTTACTCATTACCTCTGTTACTGTTAGTCGCTCAGTCATGTCCGACTCTTTGTGACCCCATAGACTATAGCTCACCAGGCTCCTCTGTCCATGGGATTCTCCAGGCAAGAATCCTGGACAGGGTTGCCATTTCCTTCTCCAGGGGAACTTCTCTACCTGGGGACAGAACCCTGCTCTCCTTCATTGCAGGAAGTTTCTTTACCATTTGAGCTACAAAAAATCCAACAGGGAAGCCCTCTCACTTCTTTTCCATGCATCAGTTTTTTTTTGTGGTATTTCTTTTGCCTGCATCATACAGCGTTCAGAATCTCCATTCATGATTAGGGATTCCACCTGGGCCTTGGCAGAGAATGTGCTGAGTCCTAACGACCGGACCACCCAGGAATCCCCAGTGTTTTGTGTTTTGAGAGAGTTTTCAACATTTTGTCAGCCCAAGGAGTTATTCTTCTCCTGATAAGAATCACTGCTGAGAATCATGTTCTTAGAATCTCCGTGATGTCTGTCCTGGGTTGACTGTGTCTCTGTCTGTCCCCAAGCCCCAGGTGTCCTTGACTATCAGGGTGATGCACTTTAGGGTTGGTGCCTTGGAAGAATTGAAGGGGAAGCGCTCCAACAAGACCAGTGGGGACAGGGGACCATTCCTATTTGCCTCTCAAAACCTGTGCCTCCTTCTCTCCTAGGTGAATATGACAAGCCCTCTTTGTCAGCCTGGCCAAGCCCCATGGTTCCCTTAGGACAGAGTGTGACTCTTCGGTGTCACTTCCATTCTTCACTTAAGAGATTCAAACTGGTCAAAACAGATGGGGCCCGTTTGCCCGACCTCCATGGAAATCATTTCAACAACTTCACCCTTGGCCCGGTGACCAGAGAACATGCCGGGTCCTACACATGTTCCAGACTCTCCAGGTCTCTCCTTGGGCGTTCCAGACACAGTGACCCCCTGAAGATTGTGGTCACAGGTAGGAGGGGTCCAGCCCAGCCCGGGACAGCCGTCTATGCAGGCAATCCCATCCTAGGTCCAAATTCCTTATGTGGTCCAAGATTTACTCAGGATTTCCAGCCAGGAATGAAGCAGGAAAGAGAACCCACGCTGAGAGTTTAAACTCGGGGTGTGGAATAGATGGGGTGCTCTGGCAAAGGAAGGAGGAGCCTCCCTAGGCATTAGTTAGACAGGATGCTGCCACTGCCTGCCACCAGGGAGGATGAGGAATGACCCTGATCCAGCACCTGCCACCCAGTAGGGAGCTGTAATCCCATATGAAGGAGCTGGAGCCCCAGGGAGGAGTCCCAGAAATGTCTCCAGAGCCATGAGGTGGGCGTCACAGATGGAGAAATGTTCCCTTTTTTCTCCACCTCCTTTCCAATCTCCTGCCAGTCACCACCCACATTCTAGATGAGTGTGAATGGAGCCAGGGAATGCATCGTCAGAACCACCCAGCTCCCCACCACACATATTAGGGACAGGATGAAGCTGAGAGCATGGCAACCCACTCCAGTGTTCTCGCCTGGAGAATCCTATGGACAGAGGAGCCTGGCAGGCTATGGTTCATGTGGTTGCAGAGCTGGACAGGACTGAAGTGTCCGAGTATGCATGCATGAAGCTGAGAGCAGATCCAACAGCTAAAGAGCTTAGAATAAACACAGAGGAGGCTGGAGGTCTTGAACAAAGAGAAACAGAAAAGCATGAGCCAGAGCCTGAGAACAAGGCTAAAGAAAATGCAGCAGAACAGACAGGAAGTGTAATTGGCTTTGCTGCTTCGTGGGAAGGTTTTTCACATCTTCAGATGTCAGGGGGGCCGCTGAGGTGGGGTGACTCACTGAAGCTCACACGCTTTTTGCTCTTAGGTGTGTTCACAAAACCCTCCATCTCAGCCCACCCAGGCCCCCTTGTGCGGTCAGGAGAGAATGTGACCCTCCGCTGTCACTCATCAATGCGACTTGACAAATTCATCCTGCACAAAAGAAGCAGCACAGGGCATTTCCAGAGATGTGGAGAGACGCTCACGGGTGGGCATGCCCCAGCTGACTTCATCATTGGCCGCATGACTGTGGGTAGTGTGGGCACCTACAGATGCTACGGCTCTCTCAGACGCTCCCCCTATGAGTGGTCAGCCCCCAGTGACCCCGTGGACATCATCATCATCAGGTGAGTGTGGCCAGACCAGTCCCTCCTGCTCTCTGTGTCACAGTAGGTCTGGTGTCCAGTCCAGCATCAGTACCGGGAGAGAAGGACAGGCGTGCAGAGACACTCACAAACCCGGGAGAGGGAACAAAGCAGAGAGAGGAGGTGTGAACACAGAAGGGAAAAGAGAACAGTACCTGCCATGTGCTAAGGGGAAGACACAGTCGGGGACAGAGCGAAGGATCAAGAATGTGAAAGAACGACCAACAGAGAGAAAAATGCACCAGAGCAGGGACGCGGGCAGTTCTCCGCTCAGGCAGCCACCGATGGCGGTTAAGGGGTTGGTTTCCCACTTTCATGTCAGAGCTCCCTTCCTCTGTCAGCAGCACACTGTGGTACCAGACGCCCTGCAGTCCAGCCCCTGGGTGATTGAGATGGAGGTCGACACCCTGAAGTTGCTCAGCCTCGCGGTTTCACGCATCCTTCTGCACAAAGCGGGGGGACTCCCACCCTCTCACTGAGGAGTTCCTTCCAGCCCCTGGGGGTGGGCATGGCAGCCCTGAACACACCCTCAAGAATGAGGCGGTCAAAGATCGAATGAGATTCTGGCAATTTCTACTCCATAATCTCTTCTTCTGGGTCAATGCCATGTTTTCTTATAGTCCCAGCTGTAGTTAGTAAGTTCCATTTATTTCAAGAGAACCACACATATTTGATTTTTTAAATTTATATTTTATTTATGTTTGTTGAAGTCTAGTCGATTTCAGATGTTAATTCCTGTTGTACAACAGAGTGATTCAGTTATTCATATACATATATACTCTTTCTTAAAAAAGGACATTAAATGACAATCCATTTTAAAAATTATTAATTTGTTCAAAAGGATTTCAAAAGACACTCCATTTTTAAGTTATTTCTGGAGTTTTCCCTGTGCCGGGTATCCCTTGCTGTGGGTCTTTCTCTCCTGGCAGTGGGCGGCCTTCTCATTGCAGTGCCTCTCTTGTTGCACACTTCAGGCTTTAGTCCTCTATTTAGGCCTAGAGTTACTTTGTGCTCTGAGATCAAGGTCTCTTCCTTGCAGGTCGGTCCAGGAAACCCTCTCTCTCAGCCCAGGGGGGCCTCGTGGTGAGGTCAGGGGAGAACGTGACCTTGGTCTGCAGCTCCAAGAGCGCCTTTGACCAGTTCCATCTGCTCAGGGAGGGGCAGAACCTTGGGCGCCTCCTCGCTGGAGGGCGGGGCCCCCTTGGAGCACTCCAGGCAGAGTTCCCTCTGGGTCCTGGGACCCCAGCCCACAGCGGGGTCTACAGGTGCTACGGCTCCTTCACTCGCTCTCCCTACTCATGGTCAGACTCCAGCGACCCACTGTTCCTGTCTGTCACAGGTGAGGAACCGCTTCCTGGCCCCTGCTTTGTTATTCCTGTTCAGTCGCTATGTTGTCTCCAACTCTTTGCCACCCCATGGACTGCAGCACGACAGACTCCTCTGTCCTTCACTACCTCCTCCTCGTGGGTCACAGCCTTGTAGTGGTGAAGGGGCCTTCATACCTCAGTAAAGCTATGAGCCAGTTGTGCAGAGCCACCCAAGCCTGAGGGTCATAGTGAAGAGTACTGGCAAAACGTGGTCCCATGGAGGAGGAAATGGCAACCCATTCCAGTATTCTTGCCTGTTTAACCCATGAAGAGTCCCGTGTTTAAAATACACTAAATCTCATTGTGGTGGTCAAGAAGGCCATTTGGCTTTTCCCATAATATCTTACTGTATCACTGAGCTCCTTCTCAAGGTCTCCATGCTGGTGTCAGGGGACCTTAGGGCTTCTGGAGAAATGGAGACAATGAGAACCAGAGAGGAAGAGAGATGGTAGATGGCATCTCAACCCTCTTCTACCTCCTGTAAGGATGCTCCACTCAGAGTCCTGTCTATGCAGACAAATCAAGAAAAGGGTTAGGGTAGAGCCAGGAGGAGGAGAGGCTGGGCTCATTCGGGAGGATCCGAGATTGCATCGGCCCCTTGCTCTTAATGTTTTCCCACTAGCACCTCTGACATACAGGTGATTTCCCAATTAAGGGGCATTGATATTCATTCCTGGAACAAAGAGGATATCTCTTGCTTACAGCTGTCTTTCATTGTCAGGCATATCCTTCCGACCTCCTTCCACCACCTCGTCTCCGTGATGGAGGGTCTACTCAGCACATTCATGGTTAGGGACCAGAAGCTCTCCCCTCCCCTATCAGTGCTCTGAGGGATGACAGAGTCAAAGACAGGCAGGAGGACAACGTTCCAGAAACAAGAGTCCTCCTCTGGTGGGGCGTGGAAGGTTACTGTTCACCCCTTCTGCCTTTTTTCGCCCAGGATCCACTACAAGTACTTGCCGATCAACTATGGATCCACACACCACAGAAGGTAAGCAAGGCAGTCTCCTATCTCAGCAAATTTCTGAGAAGACAGAGGGTTCCTGTGTGAGTGTTGCCTCTACCACCTCCCAGCTCTGTGATTTTTGGCTCCTCAAAGTCCCTGTCATGTCAGCATTTGAGATCATGGCCTATATTAGAACCAGAGGGGCCATTGAGTTTCTAATTCTCTGGCACTGGGGATTTCTACATTGAACAAAGCGAGACAGAGTGACTTGACCCCATGCTAAGGGAGATCCTTACCCTCCCTCCACCAGCATCTTTGGGGAAGGATGGAGGGACAAGGGGAGGATTTTAGGGAGCACCTTCAATATGTGCTATTTTTCTGCTAGTGTTTTATGAACTAAACATTCCACAGTCCAGAAATAGAAGTGTCGTGTCTTCTTGAGGATTGCATTCCAGGCATATGTGGATGGAGGGGGAAATGTATGGAGGATTAAAGCAGTCCCCATTCGTACAAAAGCACCATGCCTTGTCATATGGGCCACAGAGAAAAACTGCATGGGAGCCCGGGGGACCTGGTTTCAGACCGCTGCTGGTCTTGCATGGCCTGTTTACTTCAGCCACTGCCAGCATCTCTCCTGGATGCTTTGGTGCCTCCTGGGAATTGGAGACCATACTGATCAGGTTGAGAGCTGCTGACACACTTTGACACAAGGATACAATAACTCCTGTGTGTAGGGGCAGGGTGTATGCAACGAATAAACAGACCTTCTTCCTGGCTTGTTGGCAGAAGCACAGCTTCCTCAAGGCCACTCCAGCCAGCTGCACCTTCTCCTTAGGCTCTCCGTAGCCTTCATCTATACCAGCATCTTCCTCCCTGTTCTTGTCTGTCACTGGTTACCCACAAAGTAAGTATGAAGAACCAAACTGTCACTGGTGTTCTACCCACAATCGTAAGTTTGAAGGGGGGCAGCACACGTCATCTGACCCAGGGGGAGGTGGGCTCATAGCAGAGAATGGCGTTTTCACTTCCTGTAGGTGAAAAACTGATTTCCATTGTTGTAATCCCTGAATGAATATCTTCCAGAGGACAATGGAACCATGTTCGTTTTATGACCATATGTGTCAATTAATTAATTAATTAATTTTTTACTTTACAATTTGTATTGGTTTTCCATACATCAACATGAATCCACCACAGGTATACACGTGTTCCACATCCTGAACCCCCCACCCACTTCCCTCCCCTTACCAGCTGCATCAGGACTCAGCTGCAGCACAGGGGATCCTCATTGCAGTGCTCTGGTGCAGTTCAAGGCTCCAGAGCTCGCGGGCTCAGCAGTGGCAGCATTGAGGATAGTTGCTTCAAGGCATGTGTGATCTCAGTTCTCCTACCAGGGATAGAACCCACACTCTCTGAACTGGAAGGTGGACTCTTAATCCCTGGGCCACCAGGGACATTCCAAGCCCTGTTCTTCCCTTCAACCACAGCCATCTGTTCTTCTCCCCTTTATGATCTTGGGTATCTGCTGAAACGCTTTAGAGGTTTGTCCATAACGGAAGATGTAGGATCGGCTCCATGGGTTTGCACAGATTCCTGAGGGAGTCCATCAGTGGCTTGGCTTAAATATGGGATGGTATTTTTTTTTTTTAATTTAGTGGAGTAAACAGCCTCAGCAACCTGGGGCACACCCCTGCTTTTTTAGCTTTGATGTTCCCACCAAAGATATGGAGTTCTAGAAGAATCGCCCCCTCCCGAAGAGCCTTGAGTCTCTTCCATTTGCAGATGTTGCCATCACGGAAGGAGAGCCCAAGGAAGACAGAACAGTGAACGGCGAGGTGGATCCTCCCATCCCAAACCTTTGCCATAACCCGAGCCCCTCCAATGCCCAATGCTCCAGCCTTCAAAGATTGCATTTCATTCCATCTTTAACATCTCCTTCCTCTCAGGACCCACCAGCAGAAGATGTAATATGTCCACTTGAACCACAGGACCCTCTCTGAGAGACTGTTCACTCCCACTCCCCTGAGCCCCATGCACCTCTCCACCGAGACCAGTATCTATGAGGAATTCAGTGTAAACCAAGACCATGCTGAGCCCTGAATGGCCCCATCCTTTGAGCACACAGTGTTATTAATTGAAGAGTTACATCTCTTTTGAAAGGGGTTCCTCCGTGGGCACTCCTTCTCCTCCTCCAAAGCAGCCCAGCAGCTCTGAAGTTCAGAGTGGAGTCCAAGAATTATAGGATTGTCTTCAAAAATCCCACCACCTCTTAGTAATCCCCTGGCTATTCTAACACTCTATCCTTTTGGGAGAAGGTATTCTAATCAATTGTACATACAGGGTAGGTTACTATGATGATCCTACTTTTTTGCAAATTCCAGTAAAGCATAAAAATTTGCAAGTTGAGCCTTCAAATTATTCAGTTTAAAATAAAAGAAAGCCATTTTAAGTAAACCTCTCTTCAGTAATAGTTTACAAGGATGAACTTGTTTACAAAACAGAAACTGACTTCCAGACTTAGAGAACAAACTTAGAGTTACGGAGAGGAAGAATGGGGGGAGAGATAGATTGGAAGTTTAAGATTAGCGTGTGCTGATCCAGAGAGAGGAAATGGGGTGGGATGTGGGAGGCGGATTCAGGATTGGGATCTCATATACACCCATGGTGGATTCATGTCAATGTATGGCAAAACCAATACGGTATTGTAAAGCAAAATAAAGTAAAAATTAAAAAAAAAAATAAGATTAGCATGTGCACACTGCTATATTTAAAACAAAATGCTTTCCATGAAACAATAATAAAAGCAATGCAAGTTGGCCAAATAAAAAGATGAAGTATATTCCATTTGAGATATCCAGTGTGGTGCCACTTGCCATATCAGGCTGCGTCTCTGCATGCTACGGCGATTCAGTCATGTCCGACTCTGCGAAGCCATGACGTTGTGTAGCTCACTAGGCTCCTCTGTGCATGGGGTTCTCCAGGCAAGAATCCTGGAGTGGGTTGCCATTCCCTTCTCGAGGAGATCTTCTTGACCCAGGGATTGAACCCACGTCTCTCATGCCTCTTGCATTGGCAGGCGGATTCTTCACCACTGAGCCATCAGGAAAGGACCCTCAGCCTTTTCCCAGCCATGTGTCTTGAGGGTGCTGTGGTTCCAGGAGTAGAAACAGGACAATATCCCCCTCAGTCTGGTTCCTCACTGGCCGATAAAGTACTTACCCAGCCGTGTGGTACAATGACCCTACACATATATGAAGTAAAGCATTCAGTTCTTCAGTCACACCCACCACATTTCAAGTGCTCAGTAGCATCATGTGGCCAGGTGCCATGGTGCTGGACAGAGCAGATGTTTAAAAAGTCCTGTCACCGCAGAGAATTCTAGTGGAATTCCACTCCAGATCACTGAGGGCTACAGAGGGAACACTTGCCCCAGGGAGGCTTTGCATGTGTTTTGTTAATCCATCGATATTTGCACGTTTTGTCTTTTGTGCTTCTTTTCACCAAAGCCAAGGATTTGAGAATCTTGTGCCTTTTAAGTTCTCAACTGGTGGCACAATGTGGCTTGGCTCAACCAAGCGGAGGGCTGAAGAGCATAACACCATGAGGACCCCGGTGTGAACTGAGCTGGACCCCCACCCCAAGTGGGGTGAAGATCAAGCTCCACAGAGCTTTAGTTGCTCATTGAGCTCTCTGTGTGTGATGTCTCTCCTGGCTTAGAACTAAACAGCCCAAGAACTCTTTTACCAAGAAATGTCAGGATGGCTTAAAGTGAAGACATTCTGGGGCTCACGTGTTGAAACTGTCACTGTTTCCATTTTTCCTCTAATCATCCTTTTTTTTTTTTTTTGGCCTTTAGGTGCTGGGACCAGATGTCATAATCTTCATTTTTCTGAATGTTCACAGTGTAGGCACTAACCCCATTTATTCTCATATATCTTTTTAAAAATTAATTAATATGTTTTTTATTTTACTTTACAATACTGTATTGGTTTTGCCATACATTGACATGAATCCACTACGGGTGTACATGAGTTCCCAGTGCTGAACACTCCTCCCACCTCTCTCCCCATATTATCTCTCTGAGTCATCCAGTGCACCCGCTCCAAGCATCCTGTATCCTGTATAGAACCTAGATCAGCGATTTGTTTCCTACATGATAGTATACATGTTTCAGTGCCATTCTCCCAAATCATTCCACCCTCTCCCTCTCCCTCAGAGGCCAAAAGTCTGTTCTATACATCTGTGTCTCTTTTGCTGTCTTGCATACAGGGTCATCATTACCATCTTTCTAAATTCCATATATATGTATTAGTATACTGTATTGGTCTTTTTCTTTCTGGCTTACTGCATTCTGTATAATAGGCTCCAGTTTCATCCACCTCATTAGAACTGATTCAAATGTATTCTTTTTAATGGCTGAGTAATACTCCATTGTGTATATGTACCACAGCTTTCTTATCCATCTGTCTGCTGATGGACATCTAGGTTGCTTCTATGTCCTGGCTATTATAAACAGTGCTGCGATGAGCATTGGGGTACATGTGTCTCTTTCAATTCTGGTTTCCTCTTGGGGGCAGGAGGAGAAGGGGACGACCGAGGATGAGATGGCTGGATGGCATCACTGACTCGATGGATGTGAGTCTGAGTGAACTCCGAGAGATGGTGATGAACAGGGAGGCCTGGCGTGCTGCGATTCATGGGGTCGCAAAGAGTCGGACACGACTGAGCGACTGAACTGACTGAACTGACTGTTAATAGTAGCACATATTAATCTAAGACAAGATAGTGGGTCTATTTATTTTTATATTTATTACCTGAAGCATTAAAAGAACATGAAGGGAAACTTATTTAGTTAAATATTCAACATATGAAGAACATGTGTTGGTTAGCTTTTGTGGTTTGAATAGTTCAAAATCACTGGTTCTTCTCGAAGCGTTTGTCAGAGTCAGGACTCATTCATTTGAAGGGGAGGAGAATTTGCTACCCCAAAATATGGCTTTTTGGCATAAGGATTATTTTAGTCTGATTATTTTTTAAACAGCAAATATAGGAGAAGCTATGAAAGTATAGCAAAAGTTACCCTCTTCTAAATGATAGTAATAATAATGAGGGAAATTTCCATTTGTATCTTCCTGGCTATACCAGAAAGAGGAGCATGACCAAATCTTTAAAAACTGTTAACAATGGAGAAGGCAGGGACTTAAATCTGCATAACAACCATGCCCTTGTTTATTGTGATTTGCCTGATAACCTCCTGTAACAACTAGCATCCCTAAAAAAGAAAAGTTTTTTAAAGAAAGCTGAGCACCAAAGAGTTGATGATTTTGTTTATTTTTTTTAATTTTTATTTTTACTTTATTTTGCTTTGCAATACTGTATTGGTTTTGCCATACACTCACATGAATCTGACACGGGTGTACATGAGTTCCCAATCCTGAACCCCCCTCCCACTTCCCACCCCATATCATCTCTCTGGATCATCCCCATGCACCAGTCCCAAGCATCCTGTATCTTGTATAGAACATAGACTGGCGATTCATTTCTTACATGATAGTACACATGTTTCAATGCCATTCTCCCAAATCATCCCACCCTCTCCCTCTCCCACAGAATCCAAAAGTCCATTCTATACGTCTGTGTCTCTTTTGCTGTCTCACATACAGGGTTATCATTACCATCTTTCTAAATTCCATATATATGTGTTAGTATACTCTATTGGTGTTTTTCTTTCTGGCTTACTTCACTCTGTATAATAGGCTCCAGTTTCATCCACCTCTGAATGGGAGAAAATAATAGCAAATGAAGCAACTGACAAACAAACAACTAATCTCAAAAATATACAAGCAACTTATGCAGCTCAATTCCAGAAAAATAAACGACCCAATCAAAAAATGGGCCAAAGAACTAAATAGACATTTCTCCAAAGAAGACATACGGATGGCTAACAAACACATGAAAAGATGCTCAACATCACTTGAATGGGAGAAAACAATAGCAAATGAAGCAACTGACAAACAACTAATCTCAAAAATATACAAGCAACTTATGCAGCTCAATTCCAGAAAAATAAACGACCCAATCAAAAATTGGGCCAAAGAACTAAATAGACATTTCTGCAAAGAAGACACACAGATGGCTAACAAACACACGAAAAGATGCTCAACATCAGTCATTATCAGAGAAATGCAAATCAAGACCACAATGAGGTACCATTTCACACCAGTCAGAATGGCTGTGATCCAAAAGTCTACAAGCAATAAATGCTGGAGAGGGTGTGGAGAAAAGGGAACCCTCTTACACTGTTGGTGGGAATGCAAACTAGTACAGCCACTATGGAGAACAGTGTGGCGATTCCATAAAAAACTGGAAATTGAGCTGCCTTATGACCCAGCAATCCCACTGAGGAAATATATCCCACACAGAGGAAATCATATATCTTCTTTTAAAAACATATTTGAATGTTAGCATTTGATGCCTGCATTCTGCAGAATCTGAATTCTTCAACCAACTACAGAAGATGGGTTTACCTGGGTCATGGGTGTATTTCTGCTGTGTGGCACCAATGCCTGGTACACAGTAGGTGCTCTGCAACAATTTATGTACTGACCGAAGATGAGAAGTAAATTCCATTTCTGGAGGGGACTGGGAAAATAAAGTTCTGAGTCCTAGTTGGAGCCAGACTGTCCAAGGCTGATTCAGGACATGAACCTTGGTCCCACCCTCTGCCCAGCAGACTGGGCAGAAAGAGAAAGAGCTGAGACCTCAGGTCTGGGCTGAGATGCCTCCTGAGCCCTACCAGGAGACATTGGCACCAGGTCCACGGAGGGGCTGCCCCCTGCTGTGAGTCCACAGCCATGGGAACCCTGAGGGGTGGCAGCAGCCCCCCAGGGACCACATCCTGTTCGTCCTCTAGGGCCCCGTGGTCTCCTCATCTGTACAGGGCGGGGGCGGGGGCGGCTGGGCGCTCAGAGCTGCAGGCATGCCTTCCATCCTCTCTGAGCTTCTTCTCCTCAGCCAGATGTGCAGGGCAGGGAGGGTACCGCAGGAGGGCACGGAACGCCCACCCTGCCCCCAGTTCATGGGAACCACAAGGCTTGGGCAGCTGGAGGGGCCAGTAATCCTGATGGGGAGAGAATCAGGCCAAGCTTTTGGTGGCAGTTAAGCCGTGGGCCACAAGCCCATGTGCCTAGAGCAGGTGCTCCACAAGAAGAGAAGCCATGGCGATGAGAGACCCTGAACCACAGCAAAGAGCAGGCCCCTTCCCACACCTAGAGAAAGCCTGTGCACAGTGCTATAAATAAAGAGCCAGTGGTGAGCACAGACCACAGCACAGACATTAACTAGTTCATTAAAACACTGCAACAACCAGCCACACCTCCTCCTCTTTTAGTGTGTGTGTGTAAGTGTGAAAGTGTGAGTTCACACGTGGGTATTTAATCTGTATTGTTCTCTCTTCTCCTTGGAATTTTCTTCCCCATGGGCTAGGGTTATTTTACATTCAGTAAACACTGTCTGACCATCCCTCTCACTCCCCCAAAAGCCCATCTAACTCAGGTAAGATGATTCTTTGGGGCACAAGTTCAGGAAATCATTGGTCTGCTGGCTTTCCAGATAAAGTCACTGTTCCTTTCCTGAAGACCTCATCACTCTGTCCCTTGACAAGCAACATGAGGTTGGACTCAGAGTACATTCATGAGACGTTAGCAGAGGTGTTGCTCATTTTAGACAAAATCCATAGACGTCACTCTCACAGTTGATATCTGTGGTTTAAAAGAAGATACGCAGATGGACAACAGGGATATGAAAAGATGCTCAGCATTGCTAATTAGTAGAGAAAGGCAAATCGACACTGCAAGGAGGTACCACCTCAGACCCATCAGAATGGCCGTCATTAGACACTTGATGAATAATAGATGCTGGAGAGGGTGTGGAGAAGAGGGAAACCCTCTTACAGTGCAGCCACTGTGGAAAACGGTATGGCAGTTCCTCAAAAAGAGTAAAAACAGAGTTTCCATATGATCCAACAATTCCAAACCTGAGCGTATATCTGGGGGAAAAAAAACTGTACCTTGAAAAGATTCATGCACCCCTTCTTCATAGCAGCAAAATGTACAATAGCCAAGACATGGGAGCAGCCTAATTGTCCATCGACAGATGAATAGATAAAGAAGATGTATATGCTTATACACACAGAGAATGGAACACCACTCAGATATTTAAAAAATGGAATCACGCCATTTGCAGCAGCATGGAGGGACCTGGAGATTAACATATTAATGGAAGCAGACAGAAAGAGAAAGACAATTTTCATGTGATATCACCTGTATGTGAAATCTAAAAGGAACATATCAATGAAACAGGAACAGACTCAAACAGGCTCACAGACATAGAGAATAGGCTTGTGGTTGCCAAGGAGGGAAGGACTGGGAGCTTGGGATTAGCAGATGAAATCTATTTATACATAGAATGGATAAAGAATGAGGTCCTACAGTATGGCACAGGGAATTCTATTCAGTATCTTGCCATAAATCATAATGGAAAAGAATATATATGTCGTGGTGAATCAATATGCTGTATGGCAGAAATGAACTATACTTCAATACATGTTTTTTTAATTTTTAAAAATTTGTGGTTTATATATCTATAATGAAAAATTACATGCCAGTAAAAATGCACAAACTGAAATGACAAACAATACAAATCAATTCTGAAACATGATATTAAGTAAATAAAAGGAAAGTTTAAGAAGGGTGACTGTACTGTTACTCCATTGCATACATAATGATCAAGAGGAGACCAGATTTCTTACTTAGGGAGCATCACCATTGTTAACAACCCCCACCCCCAGCACAATGGTGTGGAATCACTGCCCTTACTGAGGTTCTTTCGTGTCTATGAACAACAGCTGAACTGGGTGTATGTCTGCCCTTGGCCTCCTGAAACAGCTGGGCCATTTTGTCCCAGTTTGGAGTTGATTGTTGTGAACACACCCCTCACTCAAGCATTCTGGAGCTTGGAAGTCTCTACTTGACATATTCTGTGTTTATTTGAGTATCTAGAAGGAATGTGGCCCACCTTTTCAGGCAGAACAAATCCCCCTCCCAGAAAAACACCACAGTCACCTTTACACACGTCATCTTTGCGTACATGTGTGGTCCTTGGATTAGAAAGGGAGGAAGAGAGAGAGACAGAGAGAGTGTTGTGTGTGCAAAGTCTCCACTCACAGTCAAGAAAATAATTTCAGATGAAGAAGAGTCAGAGAAAGACAAATATCACCTGATATCGCTTACTTGTGACATCTGAAAAAATGAACTTATTTACAAAACAGACTCACAGAGAATGAACTTATGGTTACCGGGGGGGATAGTGCCAGGCGGAGGTTAGGTTGTAAGTTTGGTACTGACATATACACACAGCTATATTAAAAATGCATGACCACCAGGACCTACTGTATAAAACAGAGAATTCTACTTAACATTCTGTAACTACCTAAGTGGGAAAAGAATTTGAAAAGCAACAGATGCATGTGTCTGTAGAACTGAATCACTTTGCTGTACACCTGAAACTAACACAGTGTGTTCCTTAATCACATATATTACAATGCAGAATTTTTTAATATTTTCAAAGAACCATAATATGCATGTCTGGTCCTCTCATAAGCATGCGGAATAAAAGTCTCTATTAATGAGTCTTTAATTGGCAACCTGCACTGAGCCTGACATATGAGGTGGGAACATGTGGTTTCTCTTCTGTGAAGAGCTAAGGTTAATGAGATTTATCATGAGCTTGGGAAAAGCATCCTGCATGGTATAGACTGAATCACAGTTACTACTTCCTAAAGGCAGCAAGATCTGCTCAAATCCTCTTAGGTTTATAGTGTCTAGGGAAACAAAATGTGACGATCGGGTCAAGAGGCGTGCTCCATGGTGTGGCTCAGGTCAGACTTCCATCCCTGGCATGAGAAGAGGCTGGCTATCATCCCATGTGACACGAACCAGGCTGACTCTACCAACAACACTGACCGCTTCCGCATCCTGTAACTCTGTCAGCTTTGCTCAGTTCTGCCTCCCATCTCACAGAAGCAGAGCCATGTGCCCCACACTCCTCAGCCTCCTGAGTCTCGGTGAGTCCAGAAAGACACGGTTGAAGCAGGTTATGGTGGAAATTTGGGGGTCCTTGCACCACTGACCAGGTTCCCTGGATGAGGGTGGAAGGAGCGTGGGGTCCATCAGAACAAGCCATCTCTGACGTGGTTTTCCTTCTAGGATTCTGTGTGAGTCTGAGGTTCCGGGCAGCTGTGGGTGAGTCCTCCCCATCCCTTCTTTCTCTGTTGAGCAGAGCAGTGGGGCTGATGCAGAGGACACTGGGGGCTGGGGTGAGCCCCCTGGGAGTACACTGAGAGCCACGTGCCCTGTGGACCCCAGGTCCTCCTATTGGCCTTGATACTCATCTTCACTCTCCCCAGAGGTTAGCCCAGCTCTGGACTCTGGACCTGAAGGCACAGTGTGAAGTCTGGGAGCAGGGAGCTGGGCCCCATGAGTGCCATTTCTATCATGAGAGGGGAGCAAGAGGCTGCAGCCCACAGACCCTCCCCTGCAACTGGCTTGTGGCATCTCCAGCTGGCCCTTAACAGCGGGATCTGCAGGAAGCCCGCTGGACCTGACCCCAGAGAAGGGTCTGTTCATCAGGCAGGGCCACCTTGACCTTGTCACACATTTAATGTAGGTTAGCTAAGAAAGGAGCCAGGTTCAAGCTATATTTCTTTTCAGTCAAGTGGCTTTTTCACTTGTTACCTGTGTTCCTGTTAGTAGCTCAGTCGTGTCCAACTCTTTGCGACACCACAGACTGTAACTCACCAGGCTCCTCTGTTCATGGGATTCTCCAGGCAAGAATACTGGATGGGGTTGCCATTTCCTTTTCCGGGGGATCTTCCCTACCTGGGGACTGAACCCTGCTCTCCTGCATTGCAGGAAGTTTCTTTACCGTGTGAGCTACAACAAATCCAACAGGGAAGCCCTCTCACTTCAGTTTTTTTGTGGTGTTTCCTTTGCCTGCATCGTACAGCATTCAGGATCTCCATTCCATGATTAGGGATTCAACCTGGGACCTTGACAGAGAAAGTGCTGAGTCCTAACGACCGGGCCACCCAGGAATCCCCAGTGTTTTGTGTTTTGAGAGAGTTTTCAACATTTTGTCAGCCCAAGGAGTTATTCTTCTCCTGATAAGAATCACTGCTGAGAATCATATTCTTAGAATCTCCGTGATGTCTGTCCTGGATTGACTGTGTCTCTGTCTGTCCCCAAGCCCCAGGTGTCCTTGACTATCAGGGTGATGCACTTTAGGGTTGGTGCCTTGGAAGAACTGAAGGGGAAGTGCTCCAACAAGACCAGTGGGGACAGGGGACCATTCCTATTTTCCTCTCAAAACCTGTGCCTCCTTCTCTCCTAGGTGAATATGACAAGCCTTCTTTGTCAGCCTGGCCAAGCCCCATGGTTCCCTTAGGACAGAGTGTGACTCTTCGGTGTCACTTCCATTCTCCAGTGAAGACATTCAGACTGTTCAAAATAGATGGGGCCCATTTGCCCAAGCTCCATGGAAATCATTTCAACAACTTCACCCTTGGCCCGGTGACCAGAGAACATGCCGGGTCCTACACATGTTCCAGACTCTCCAGGTCTCTCCTTGGGCGTTCCAGACACAGTGACCCCCTGCAGATTGTGGTCACAGGTAGGAGGGGTCCAGCCCAGCCCAGGATAACCGTCTATGCAGGCAATCCCATCCTAGGTCCAAATTCCTTATGTGGTCCAAGATTTACTCAGGATTTCCAGCCAGGAATGAAGCAGGAAAGAGAACCCACTCGGAGAGTTTAAACTCGGGGTGTGGAATAGATGGGGTGCTCTGGCAAAGGAAGGAGGAGCCTCCCTAGGCATTAGTTAGATAGGATGCTGCCACTGCCTGCCACCAGGGAGGATGGGGAACGACCCTGATCCAGCACCTGCCACCCAGTAGGGAGCTGTAATCCCATATGAAGGAGCTGGAGCCCCAGGGAGGAGTCCCAGAAATGTCTCCAGAGCCATGAGGTGGGCGTCACAGATGGAGAAATGTTCCCTTTTTTCTCCACCTCCTTTCCAATCTCCTGCCAGTCACCACCCACATTCTAGATGAGTGTGAATGGAGCCAGGGAATGCATCGTCAGAACCACCCAGCTCCCCACCACACATATTAGGGACAGGATGAAGCTGAGAGCATGGCAACCCACTCCAGTGTTCTCGCCTGGAGAATCCTATGGACAGAGGAGCCTGGCAGGCTATGGTTCATGTGGTTGCAGAGCTGGACAGGACTGAAGTGTCCGAGTATGCATGCATGAAGCTGAGAACAGATCCAACAGCTGAAGAGCTTAGAATAAATACAGAAGAGGCTGGAGGTCTTGAGCAAAGAGAAACAGAAAAGCATGAGCCCGAGCCCGAGAACAAGGCTAAAGAAAATGCAACAGAACAGACAGGAAGGGCAATTGGCTTTGGTGGTTCTTGGGGAGGTTTTTCACACCTTCAGATGTCAGGGGGGCCGCTGAGGTGGGGTGACTCACTGAAGCTCACACGCTCTTTGCTCCTAGGTGTGTTCACAAAACCCTCCATCTCAGCCCACCCAGGCCCCCTCATTCGTGCAGGAGAGAATGTGACCCTCTGCTGTCACTCATCAATGCAACTTGACAAATTCATCCTGCAGAAAAAAAGCAGCACAGGGCATTTCCAGAGACGTGGAGAGATGCTCACTGGTGGGCTTGCCCCAGCTGAGTTCTTCATTGGCCCCATGACTGCGGGTAGTGCGGGCACCTACAGATGCTATGGGTCTCTCAGACGCTCCCCCTATGAGTGGTCAGCCCCCAGCGACCCCGTGGACATCATCATCACAGGTGAGTGGCCAGACCAGTCCCTCCTGCTCTCTGTGTCACAGAAGGTCTGGTGTCCAGTCCAGCATCAGCACTGGGAGAGAATGACAGGCGTGTAGAGACACTCACAAACTCGGGAAAGGGAACAAAGCAGAGAGAGAGGAGTTGTGAACATGGAGGGAGAAGAGAATAGAGTCTCTTCCCGCTAAGGGTAAGACACAGCAGGGGACAGAGCAAAGGAGCAACAACATGAAAGAACGACCAAGGGACAAAAATGTACCACAGCAGGGACGCGGGCAGTTCCCCGATCAGGCAGCCAATGATGGCTGGTTAAGGGGTTGGTTTCCCACTTTCATGTCAGAGCTCCCTTCCTCTGTCAGCAGCACACTGTGGTACCAGACACCCTGCAGTCCAGCCCCTGGGTGACCGAGATGGAGGTTGACACCCTGAAGTGGCTCAGCCTCGTGGTTTAATGTGTCCTTCTGCACAAAGAGGGGGGAGTGGTCCCTCCAACCCTCCCACTGAGGAGTCCCTTCCAGCCCCTGGGGGTGGCATGGCAGCCCTAATATGCCCTCAAGAATGAGAAGGTCAAAGATCGAGTGAGATTCTAGCAATTTCAGCTCCATAATCTCTTCTTCTGGATCAATGCCATGTTTTCTGATAGTCCCAGCAGTAGTTATTTAGTTCCATTTATTTCAAGAGATCCTCACATGCTTGATTTTTTAAATTAATTTTTTATTTATGTTTGTTGAAGTCTAGTTGATTTCAGATGTTGTTAATTCCTATTGTACAACAGAGTGGTTCAGTTATTTGTATATATACATATACTCTCTCTTTAAAAAAGGACATTAAATGACAATCCATTTTAAAAATTATTAATTTGTTCAAAAGGATTTTAAATGACACTCCATATTTAAAGTTATTTCTGGAGTTTTCCCTGTGCCGGGTATCCCTTGCTGTGGGGCTTTCTCTCCTGGCGGTGGGCGGCCTTCTCATTGCAGTGCCTCTCTTGTTGCACACTTCAGGCTTTAGTCCTCTGTTGAGGACTAGAGTTTGTGCTCTGAGATCAAGGTCTCTTCCTTGCAGGTCGGTCCAGGAAACCCTCTCTCTCAGCCCAGGGGGGCCCCGTGGTGTGGTCAGGAGAGAATGTGACCTTGGTCTGCAGCTCCAAGAGCGCCTTTGACCAGTTCCATCTGCTCAGGGAGGGCGGGAACCTTGGGCGCCTCCTCGCTGGAGGGCGGGGCCCCCTTGGAGCACTCCAGGCAGAGTTCCCTCTGGGTCCTGGGACCCCAGCCCACAGCGGGGTCTACAGGTGCTACGGCTCCTTCACTCACTCTCCCTACTCGTGGTCAGACTCCAGCGACCCACTGTTCCTGTGTGTCACAGGTGAGCAACCGCTTCCTGGCCCCTGCTTTGTTATTCCTGTTCAGTCGCTATGTTGTCTCCAACTCTTTGCCACCCCATGGACTGCAGCACGACAGACTCCTCTGTCCTTCACTACCTCCTCCTCATGGGTCACAGCCTTGTAGTGGTGAAGGGGCCTTCATACCTCAGGGAAGCTATGAGCCAGTCACGCAGGGCCACCCAAGCCTGAGGGTCATAGTGAAGAGTCCTGACTAAAGGTGGTCCCTTGGAGTAGGAAATGGCAGCCCATTCCAGTATTCTTGCCTGGGTAACCCATGAAGAGTCCCATGCTTTACATTATAGTAAATGAGATTGCATTGGGGAAATAGTCCATTTGGGTTTTTGCATAACATCTTACTGTATCATGAGCTCTATCTCAAGGGCTCCATGTTGGTGCCAGGGGAACCTTAGGGCTTCTGGAGAAATGGAGGCAATGAGAACCAGAGAGGAAGAGAAATGGTAGATGGCATCTCAACCCTCTTCCACCTCCTGTATGGATGCTCCACAGCAGAGTCCTGTCTATCCATGCAAATACAGAAAAGGGTCAGTGTACACCCAGGAGGAGGAGAGGTTGGGCTGATTTGGGAAGATCAGAGATTGTCTTTGCTCCTTGCTCTTAGTGTTTTCCCAGAAGCAGCTCTGACATACAGGTGATTCCCAATTAAGGAGCACAGACACATTCCCAGAGCAGAGAGAATGTCTCTTGCTTACAGCTGTCTTTCACCACCAGGCATATCCTTCCTGCCTCCTTCCACCATCCCTTCTCCAGGATGGAGGGTCTACTCAGTGCATTCATGGGGAGGACCAGAAGCTCTCCCCTCCAAAATTAATTTTTTATTTATGTTTGTTGAAGTCTAGTTGATTTCAGATGTTGTTAATTCCTATTGTACAACAGAGTGGTTCAGTTATTTGTATATATACATATACTCTCT
Source organism: Cephalophus harveyi (assembly GCA_006410635.1). NCBI lineage: Eukaryota > Metazoa > Chordata > Mammalia > Artiodactyla > Bovidae > Cephalophus > Cephalophus harveyi. The sequence continues at coordinate 424,420 of SJYT01034127.1, read as the reverse complement.
CTTTAAAAAAGGACATTAAATGACAATCCATTTTAAAAATTATTAATTTGTTCAAAAGGATTTTAAATGACACTCCATATTTAAAGTTATTTCTGGAGTTTTCCCTGTGCCGGGTATCCCTTGCTGTGGGGCTTTCTCTCCTGGCGGTGGGCGGCCTTCTCATTGCAGTGCCTCTCTTGTTGCACACTTCAGGCTTTAGTCCTCTGTTGAGGACTAGAGTTTGTGCTCTGAGATCAAGGTCTCTTCCTTGCAGGTCGGTCCAGGAAACCCTCTCTCTCAGCCCAGGGGGGCCCCGTGGTGTGGTCAGGAGAGAATGTGACCTTGGTCTGCAGCTCCAAGAGCGCCTTTGACCAGTTCCATCTGCTCAGGGAGGACGGGAACCTTGGGCGCCTCCTCGCTGGAGGGCGGGGCCCCCTTGGAGCACTCCAGGCAGAGTTCCCTCTGGGTCCTGGGACCCCAGCCCACAGCGGGGTCTACAGGTGCTACGGCTCCTTCACTCACTCTCCCTACTCGTGGTCAGACTCCAGCGACCCACTGTTCCTGTGTGTCACAGGTGAGCAACCGCTTCCTGGCCCCTGCTTTGTTATTCCTGTTCAGTCGCTATGTTGTCTCCAACTCTTTGCCACCCCATGGACTGCAGCACGACAGACTCCTCTGTCCTTCACTACCTCCTCCTCATGGGTCACAGCCTTGTAGTGGTGAAGGGGCCTTCATACCTCAGGGAAGCTATGAGCCAGTCACGCAGGGCCACCCAAGCCTGAGGGTCATAGTGAAGAGTCCTGACTAAAGGTGGTCCCTTGGAGTAGGAAATGGCAGCCCATTCCAGTATTCTTGCCTGGGTAACCCATGAAGAGTCCCATGCTTTACATTATAGTAAATGAGATTGCATTGGGGAAATAGTCCATTTGGGTTTTTGCATAACATCTTACTGTATCATGAGCTCTATCTCAAGGGCTCCATGTTGGTGCCAGGGGAACCTTAGGGCTTCTGGAGAAATGGAGGCAATGAGAACCAGAGAGGAAGAGAAATGGTAGATGGCATCTCAACCCTCTTCCACCTCCTGTATGGATGCTCCACAGCAGAGTCCTGTCTATCCATGCAAATACAGAAAAGGGTCAGTGTACACCCAGGAGGAGGAGAGGTTGGGCTGATTTGGGAAGATCAGAGATTGTCTTTGCTCCTTGCTCTTAGTGTTTTCCCAGAAGCAGCTCTGACATACAGGTGATTCCCAATTAAGGAGCACAGACACATTCCCAGAGCAGAGAGAATGTCTCTTGCTTACAGCTGTCTTTCACCACCAGGCATATCCTTCCTGCCTCCTTCCACCATCCCTTCTCCAGGATGGAGGGTCTACTCAGTGCATTCATGGGGAGGACCAGAAGCTCTCCCCTCCCCCATCAGTGCTCTGAGGGATGACAAAGTCAAGGACAGGCAGGAAGTCACCCTTCCAGAAAGAATAGTCCTCATTCAGTGGGTATGATGAAGGTTACTGTTTACCCCTTCTGGCTTTTTTCCCCTAGGATCCACTACAAGTACTTGCCCTTCAACTATGGAACCACACGCGACAGAAGGTAAGCAAGATGGTCTCCTATCTCAGCAAGTTTTTGAGAAGACAGAGGGCTCCTCTGTGAGTGTTGGCTCTGCCACCTCCCAGCTCTGTGACTTTGGGCTCCTCAACATCCCTGTTATGTCAGCATTTGAGACCATGGTCTGCCTAGAACCAGAGGGGGCATTGAGCTTCTCATGGTCTGTGACTGGGAATTTCTAAACTGAATAAAGTGGGTCAGAGTGACCTAACCCCATACTAAGGGAAATGCTTAACCTCCCTCCACCAGGATCTTTTGGGTTGGATGTTGGGGCAACCGGAGAATTTTAGGGAGCACCTTCAATATGTGTTATTCTTCTGTTAGTGTTTTGTGAACTAAGCATTCCACAGGTCAGAAATAAGTGTCATATCTTCTTGAGGATTCCATTCCAGGTCTATGTGGATGGAGGGGGAAATGTATTGTGGATTAAAGGGTCACATTCAACCAAAAACACCATGCATTGTCATACGGGGCAGCAGAGAAAAACTGTACCAGTGCCCGGGGGACCTTGGTTCAGATGTCTGCTAGTTTTGCACAGCCTCTTTACTTTATCCACTGCTAGTATCTCTCCTGGATGCTTTGGTACCTCCTGGGACGTGGATACCATAATTGATCAGGTTGATAGATGCTGACAGTTAGACACAAAGATACAATAAATCCAGTGTGTAGGGGCACAGCGTGTGCAATGAATACCCAGACCTGCTGTTTGCTTGTTGGCAGAAACACAGCTTCCTCAGGAACACTCCAGCACATGGTACATTGTCCTTGCGCTCTCCATAGCCTTCACCTCTACCAGCATCATCCTCGCTGCTCTTGTCTGTCACTGGTGTTCTACCTCAAATCGTAAGTCTGAAGAGGCGAGCTCAGCATCATCTGACCCAGGGGGAGGTGGGCTCATCGCAGAGAATGGCATTTTCACTGCCTGTAGGTTAAAAACTGATTTCTGATGTTGTAATCCCTGATGGAACATCTTCCAGAGACCCATGGAACCCTGTTCTTTTTATGAAAATATGTATTGATTTATTCTTGGCTGCATCAAGTCTTGGCTACAGCATGGGTAATCTTCATTGTGGAGCTGGGTGCAGTTCAAGGCTGCAGAGCTCGTGGGCTCAACAGTTGCAGCATTAAGGATAGTTCTTCAAGGCATGTGGGATCTCTTCTCCCACCAGGGATAGAACCCATGCTCCCTGAACTGGAAAATTGACTCTTAATCCGTGGGCCACCAGGGACATTCCAAGCCCTGTTCTTCCCTTCAACTACAGCCATCCATTTTTCTGTCCTACATGATCTTGAAACTCTGCTGATATATAGGAGAGGATGGTCCATAACAGAAGATGTAGGATGGGTCTGTGGGTTTGCACAGGTTCCTGAGACAGTCCATGAATGGCTGGGCTTGTATATGGGATGCTTTGTTTTGTTTCATTTAGTGGAGTAGACAGGCTCAGCAACCTGGGGCACACCCCTGCCTTTTTCTAACTTTGATGTAACTATCAAAGTTACGGAGGTCTGGAATAACTGCATCCTCCCTGAAGAGCCTTGACTCTCTTCCATTCACAGATGCTGCCATCATGGAAGGAGAGCCCATGGAAGACAGAACAGTGAATGGCAGGGTGAGTCCTCCCAGCCCAAACCCTTGCCATCGTCTGAGCCCCTCCAATGCCCAGTGGCCCAGCCTTCGAAGATGACGTCTCAGTCCATCATTCTCATCTCTCTCCTCTCAGGACTCTGCAGCAGAAGACGTGATATACGCTCACTTTGACCTCGGGACCCTCTCCAAGAGACGGTCCACTCCCGGTCCCCTGAGGCCGATGCACCCCTCTGCTGAGCCCATTATCTATGAGGAATTCAACATAAACCAAGACCATGCTGAGCCCTGACCTGGCCCCATCCTCTGAGCACACAGAATGTTACAAACCAAGGATCTAGATCTCTTGTTAAAGGGGTTCCTCATGGACACTCCTTCTCCTCCAAAGCAGCCCAACAGCTCTGAGGTGAGGAATGGAGTCCAAGAATTATAGTATTGTCTTCAAAAATCACACCACCTCTTAATAATCTCCTGGCTAATCTAGGGCTCTATTGTAACTATCTGACTGTTTGGGGAGATGCTATAATCAGTCGCTCATACTAGGCAGCTTATCATGATGACCCTACTTTTTCTAAAATTCTAATAAAACATAAAAAACTTGCCAGTTGATTCTTCAAATTATTCAGTTTAAAATAAAACAAAACCAATAAAAGAAACCCCTCTTCAGTAGCATTTTACAAGGGTAAACTTATTTGCAGGCTGAAACAGACTTGTAGACTTAGAGAGCAAACTTAGAGTTACCAGAGGGGAAGAGTGGGGGGACAGATAGAGGGGAGTTTGGGATTGACGTGTGAACACTGCTATATTTAAAATAAAATGCTTTCCATGAAAAAGTAATAATGCTAGTTGGCAAAATAAAAAGATGAAGTATACTCTGTTTGAGAGAGACAGTTCAGTCAGTTCAGTCACTCAGTCATGTCCGACTCTTTGTGACCCCATGAATCGCAGCACACCAGGCCTCCCTGTCCATCACCAACTCCCGGAGTTCACTCAAACTCACGTCCATTGAGTCCGTGATGCCATCCAGCCATCTCATCCTCTGTTGTCCCCTTCTCCTCCTGCCCCCAATCCCTCCCAGCATCAGAGTCTTTTCCAATGAAACAACTCTTTTCATGAAATGGCCAAAGTACTGGAGTTTCAGCTTTAGCATCATTTCCTCCAAAGAAATCCCAGGGCTGATCTCCTTCAGAATTATGGTGCCACTAACCATATGAGGCTGAATATATGCATGCTAAGTCAATTCAGTGATGTCTGACTCTTGCCACCCATGGACTCCAGCCACCCAGGCTCCTGTGTGCATGGGATTCTCCAGGCAAGAATACGGGAATTGGTTTCCATTCCCTTTTCCAAGGGATCTTCTCGGCCCATCGAACCCAGGTCTTTCATGTCTCTTGCAATGGCAGGCAGATTCTGTCCCACTGAGCCACCAGGGAAGCCCCCTCAGCTTTTTAAAAAGAACAAAGTCCTGACTTTTGAGAACATGGATTGACTTGGAGGGCATTATGCTTAGTGAAATAAGTCAGACAGGGAAAGAGAAATGCTGTATGTTTTCACTTATATGTGGAATCTAAAAATCAAAATAGTGATTTCCTTGATGGTCCAGTGACTAAGACTCTTGGTTCGAAATGCAGGGGGTCCAGGTTCAATCCCTGGTCAGAGAACTAGATCCCACAAGCTACAACTAAAAAGATACCGTGTTCCACAACTCAGATCTGATGCAGCCAGATAAACAATAATAAGTGTTAAGAAAACAAAAATAGATGAACAAATATAACAAAATAGAATCAGACTCACAGATTCAAAGAAGAAACTAGTGGTTACCAGAGGGGAGAGGGGAGAGGAAAGAGGGGAGAGGGGAGAGGGGAGAGGGGTAGGTGTTAGGGGCAACAAGGTATATAGAGTGGATTAAGAAACACCAACAACCATTTATAAAATAAATAACTCACAAGGTTATAATATCCAGCACAGGGAATATAGTCAATATTTTATAAATTTTGTACTGTGTCATTTGTGAAAATACTGAATCACTATGTAACACATCTCTAACTAATATAACATTGTAAGCCAACTATACATAAATTATTAAGAATTGTTTCATGTCCAAGGAACTTGGCCATGCATACATAGAAAAGAAAATGCAATATAGGAAAATCCATAAATTAAAAAAAAATCATGAAATTAGCATTTTCCATAAAGACAGTTTTACTGCAGATGTCATAGAGATGGTTGAACATTAAAGATAAAATACAATGCTTGGAAATTTTTTAATATAGGAATGAAATAAGAAATTCTACGAAAATCATATCAAGAATGAAAACAGAAAATAATTCAGTGCCTCAAACTCATAGCAGATTAGATATTGCAGCATACATTTTTGGTAAACTTGAAAATGTAGCCAAAGGTAGGTTGGGTCAGAGGTTGTGGTTCAAAGTTGTTAAACACTCTGAAGAGACAGAACTGGCCTTAAAATTTTCCAGGAAGTGCAATTCCTCCCTCAGCCGGGGCCCCCACACTCTGCCTTTTTTAAGGTAAGAAGGGCCTGTGAGTCACCTTTCCGTCCTGTGGTCAGCTTGCACACGATGTTAGTTTGGGCGTCATCATAGCATCCTGTGTACTCTTCAGGTCTGCTGAGCTGCTGCCTCCTGCTCAGTCGAGGCAGCGCCATGCTGCCACCATCGTCAGCCTGGCCTGTCTTGGGTGCTGGAATGGAACAAAGCCTGGTGCAAATATTGACCTGGAGGGCTGGGTCCACCTTAACAGAGAGCTCTGCCTCCATGGGGGCAAAGTGGATCTTAATGGTTGGGTTCATCAAGGCTGAGCACCGTCCTTGCCAACGAGGCCCATGGAACAGGCCGGGGGAGTAGAAGGCCAGGTCTGATGTGAGATGGATTGTCCATCATGAGTCTTTCTTTCCAGGGTTCTTCTTGATCCAGAGCATCTGGGCACAAGAGGGTGAGTCTTTCCCCCAAACCGTGGTTGGAATCCACCTCAAGTAAGACTTTCCTGTAATAGGAGGGGAGATGGCACAGAAGGTGGGGTGATGGTCAACCATGGGAAGTCATAACCATATAAGGGTGAGTCTTTTGGAAGTAGAAAATGGGAGCCCAAGGTGGCTTTGATGGTAGAGAGTCTTCCTGCAGTGAGGGAGACCTGGGTTTTATCCCTGGGTTGGGAAGATCCCCTGGAGAAGGAAATGACAAGCCACTTCAGTATTCTTGCCTAGAGAATTCCATGGATAGAGGAGTCTGGTGGGCTATAGCCCATGGGGTCACAAAGAGTCAGACACGACTGGTTGTCTAACACTTTTAGGGAAATCTAGCCCCCAATTCTGGCCCAGAGACCCTCCCCTAGACATTCTTCCCTCTGCTGAGCCAGGCCCTGTGGGCACCTACAGGAGACTGTGATGCTCAGAGTGGGGGTGACTGGGAGGGACTCGTGTTATCTGCAGACTGAGGGAAAGCAGCAGGGCCAGGGGCAGCAGACCCTTGGAGGACAAGGTGACAGCTCCAGCTCTCCAGCAGTTCCATGGATAGGCTTTGGAGAGAACTGCTGCTGCTGGCCTCCATTCAGAAGAAGGGGAGAACCTGTGCCCTGCCCCCGGGGATTCCAGAAGCTTCTATCACAGACTCCATCATGTCCTGTGTTTCTCATGTGAGCTGACATCATTTCACTCACACAGGTTGTTCTTCCATTGGGTGTCTACTCCATCTTGTTTTATAAAACAAATTTTATATCATCAACATCCAGGAAGAATCTCTTAGTTGACACTTGCTCAAAATTCTCAGGCTTCCCGGGAAGCTCAGTGGTGAAGATCCTGCCTGCAATGCAGTGGCTGCAGAAGATGGAGGTTCAATCCTGGGGTTGGAAGATCCCCTGGAGAAGGAAATGGCAATCCGCTTCAGTATTCTTTCCTGGACAATCCCCATGGACAGAGGAGCCTGGTGGGCTACAGTCCACGGGGTCACAAGAGTCAGACACGGCTGAGCACACACACATGCTCAAAATTCTCAGCAGATGTTTTTCGTGTAGGGTGTGCTATGCCTCTGTGGTGTGGGAATCTCCATGCAGCATGGGTTCCCCTGGTTTGAAAAGGAGCCTTAGAAATGTGGGAAAGGGGGTAGGTCGTCTGAGCCCAGTGAGGGGAAGGGGTTCCCCCATTTTCTACTGTAAACCATGCATTCTTTTCCCCCAGCTGATCACTACAAACCCTCCCTGTCAGCCTGGCCAAGCCCTGGGATTCCTCAAGGACAGCATGTGACTCTCCGGTCACTCCCCTCTTGGATTTGACAGGTTCAGGCTGCACAAGGGTGACAGAACCGATGTCCCTGAGCTCCAGGCTGTAATGTTCTGGAGCTTCCTCATGGGCCCCATGACCAAAGCACACGTGGGGACCTACAGGCATCATGGTCACTACAGTCCCCTCCCCGCTGCGTGGTCAGCACCCAGCGACCCCTGGAGATTGTGGTCACAGGTCAGAGAGCTCTTGTCCAGAGAGGCCACCTATTGTCCCAGTCTCTCAGACCCGAGATTTCTGGTGGGACTGTGAGTCAGGGTCCAGTCAGAATGACCAGAAGTGCACCAGGCATTGTAGATAAAATGCTATTTAATGGAGGAAATTGGGTCCCACAGTGGGCAGAATGATGGCACCCCATGATGCCCGCATCCTAAAACCCCAAATCTACGATTGCTACATCCCATTTCAAGGGAAATGAAACCACATGTGGAACTAAGGTTGGTGAGCAGGTGACCTTGAGACAAGGACGTTTCCCTGCAGATGCTTCTGTGCTTTCGGTCTCTCCCACTCTGAGTGGTCAGCCCCTCAGTGACCCTCTGGACACAGTGATCACAGGTGAGAATGTCAAGAGCTGGCATACAGACTGGATGTACCAGGATGTGGAAGCTCCAGGTGGTGGTGTGGGAGATGAGAGAAGGGTGCTTTTCATGGAGAGAAACCGACTTGGTGAGAGTTGCATCCGACAGACAGAGAAAGAGGAGAGACAAGTACAGACCACCTGTTATGACAGAAGAGACAGAGGAAGGGGCAGAGACAGAGGAACTCAGAGATGGAGATAAAGAGTGAAGTGAGAGACACAGACAGAAGGGCAGGGAGCAGAGAGGGTGCCCTTCCTCCTTGACTTTGTTCAGAGACCAGAAACCGTTTAGGAGCCTGGTTTCCATTTCAACTCTACACTCTCGTTTCTACTCAAAGAACCAAAGGATACACCATATATCCACTCAGGACTTCATGACCAGGTTGGTCTGTCTCAGGCTGTTTCCCCAGGAGTCCTAGTCCTCATGCCCTGGGTGATGCACAGATACTGTGTTCACTCAGATGTGGCTTCATTCCAGGTGGTTGAGCCACACTGTGCCCCAGGACACCAAGGTCCCTGGTGAGGGAGTCAAATGCCAGCTCCTGTATGTTATGTGTTTCATGGGTTCTCATGCTGTATGCTCAGGCCCACATGCAAAAACACCAAACGTTGTAAGATTATGGAGGTCAAAGCCCACAGAGAGATGGAATCAGAGCAAAAACAGAGTCAACGAAATGCAGAGGCAGAAACACACTTGCTGTGCATGCACACAGAAAAAAAGCCAGAGGGACTGGGGCAGTGGAGAAACATTAAAAAAATAAAGGTAAATAGAAAAAAAAAAAAAGAGAGAGAGAGAGAGAATTACCGAGAAAGAAAGGAGTGGAGAGAGAAGCCCTAAAAATAAGAGACTTGGGAGGGTGGATGGGTGCAAAGATCGAGAAAGATGGTGATGTGGGGGTGGATAATAGGGATTGCAAAGGAGAGCCAGGGAGACCGAGAAGCAGAGGAAGTCATGGAAGTGGAAATAGATGAGAGACAGGCAGGTAAAGTGATGGATGAACATATACATGGATGATAAAATAGGTAGAGAGCTACCTACATAGTAAGGTAGATAGATGGTGGAATGATGGGTGGATAAACAGATAGATGATAAGATGGGTAGATGGAACGGTGGATGGAGATATAGACAGATAATAGAATAGATGAATAATGCTGAAAGATAGAGACAAGATAGAGAATGAGAGCCTCAGAATGAAAGAAGACAGATCAAATCAACCAATCCAAGGAGAAGTTCAGTTCAGTTCAGGTCAGTCGCTCAGTCGTGTCCAACTCTTTGCGACCCCATGAATCACAGCACGCCAGGCCTCCCTGTTCATCACCATCTCTCAGAGTTCACTCAGACTCACATCCATCGAGTCCGTGATGCCATCCAGCCATCACATCCTCTGTCGTCCCCTTCTCCTCCTGCCCCCAATCCCTCCCAGCATCAGACTCTTTTCCAATGAGTCAACTCTTCGCATGAGGTGGCCAAAGTACTGGAGTTGCAGCTTTAGCATCATTCCTTCCAAAGAAATCCCAGGGTTGATCTCCTTCAGAATGGACTGGTTGGATCTCCTTGCAGTCCAAGGGACTCTCAAGAGTCTTCTCCAACACCACAGTTCAAAAGCATCAATTCTTCGG
>SJYT01034127.1:386476-406084 GCA_006410635.1 Cephalophus harveyi | reverse complement strand
TTTTTTTTTTTTTGGCCTTTAGGTGCTGGGACCAGATGTCATAATCTTCTTTTCTCTGAATGTTCACAGTGTCGACATGAACAGTTATCTTCATATATCTTCTTTTAAAAAAATATTTGAATGTTAGCATTTGGTGCCGCATTCTGCAGAATCTGAATTCTTCACCCAACTACAAAAGATGGGTTTACCTGGGTCATGGGTGTATTTCTGCTGTGTGGCACCAATGCCTGGTACACAGTAGGTGCTCTGCAATAATTTATGTACTGACCGAAGATGAGAAGTAAATTCCATTTCTGGAGGGGACTGTGAAAATAAACTTATGAGTCCTAGTTGGAGCCAGACTGTCCAGGCTGACTCAGTTTGAGAACCTGGGTCCCACCCGCTAGAGCAGGCAGTCAGACTGGGCAGAAAGAGAAAGAGCTGAGACCTCAGGTCTGAACTGAGATGCCTCCTGAGCCCTGCCTGGAGGCATTGGTGCCTGGTCCACGGAGGAGCCACCCCCTGCTGTGAGTCCATGGCTTTGGGAACCCCGAGAGGCATCGGCAGCCCCCCAGGGACCACATCCTGTTTGTCCTCTATGGCCCCATGGTCTCCTCATCTGTACAGGGCGGGGGCAGGGGCGGCTGGGTGCTCAAAGCTGCAGACATGCCTTCCATCCTCTCTGAGCTTCTCCTCGGCCAGATGTGCAGGGCAGGGAGGGCACCACAGGACGGCATGGGAAGCCCACCCTGCCCCCAGTTCATGGGAACCACAGGGCTTGGGCAGCTGGAGGGGCCAGGAGAATCAGCCTGAGCTTTTGGTGGCAGTTAAGCCGTGGGCCACAAGCCCATGTGCCTAGAGCGGGTGCTCCACAAGAGAAGCCACGGTGATGAGAAACCCTGAACCACAGCAAAGGGCAGCCCCCTTCCCACAACCAGAGAAAGCCTGTGCACAGCGATGAAGAGCCAGCACAGACATTAACTAGTTCATTAAAACACTGCAACAACCAGCCACACCTCCTCCTCTTTTAGTGTGTGTGTGTGTCTTTCTGTGTGTGAGTTCACATGTGGGTATTTAATCTGTATTGCTCTCTCTTCTCCTTGGAATTTTCTTCCCCATGGGCTAGGGTTATTTTACATTCAGCAAACACTGTTTGACCATCCCTCTCACTCCCCTAAAAGCCCATCTTACTCAGGTTAGACGATTCTGTGGGGCACAAGTTTGCAATCTCGTTGGTCTGCTGGCTTTCCAGATAAACTCACTATTCCTTTCCTGAAGACCTCATCACTCTGTCCCTTGACAAGCAATGTGAGGTTGAAATCAGAGCACATTCATGAGATGTTAGCAGAGGTGTTGTTCATTTTAGACAAAATCCATAGACGTCACTCTCACAGTTGATATCTGTGGTTTAAAAGAAGATACGCAGATGGACAACAGGGATATGAAAAGATGCTCAGCATTGCTAATTAGTAGAGAAAGGCAAATTGACACTGCAAGGAGGTACCACCTCATACCCATCAGAATGGCCATCATTAGACACTTGATGAATCACAGATGCTGGAGAGGGTGTGGAGAAGAGGGAAACCCTCTCACACTGTTGGGGGAGTGGAAACTGGTGCAGCCACTGTGGAAAACCGTATGGCAGTTCCTCAAAAAAAGTAAGAACAGAGTTTCCATATGATCCAACAATTCCTGTCCTGAGCATATATCTGGGAAAAAAAAAAACACTATACCTTGAGAAGATTCATGTACCCTTATGTTCATAGCAGCAAAATCTACAATAGCCAAGACATGGGAACAGCCTAATTGTCCATCAAGTGATGAATAGATAAAGAAGATGTATATGCTTATACACACAGAGAATGGAACACCACTCAGACATTTAAAAAATGGAATCATGCCACTTGCAGCAGCATGGAGGGACCTGGAGACTAACATATTAACGGAAGGAGACAGAAAAAGAAAGACAATTTTTCTGTGATATCACCCGTATGTGAAAACTAAAAGGAGCATATCAATGAAACAGGAACAGACTCAAACAGAATCACAGACATAGAGAACAGGCTTGTGGTTGCCAAGGAGGGAAGGACTGGGAGCTTGGGATTAGCAGATGAAATCTATTTATACATAGAATGGATAAAGAATGAGGCCCTACAGTATGGCACAGGGAATTCTATTCAGTATCTTGCCATAACTCATAATGGAAAAGAATATATATGTCACGGTGAATCAATACGCTGTACGGCAGAAATGAACTATACTTCAATACATTTTTTTAATTCTTAAAAATTTGTGGTTTATACATCTGCAATGAAACATTACATGGCAGTAAAAATGCACAAACTCAAATGACAAAGAATACAAATCAATTCTGAAACATGATATTAAGTAAATAAAAGGAAAGTTTAAGAAGGGTGACTGTACTGTTACGCCATTTCATACACAATGATGAAGAGGAGACCAGATTTCTTACTTAGGGACCATCACTATTGTTAACAACCCCCACCCCCAGCACAATGGTGTGGAATCACTGCCCTTACTGAGGTTCTTTCCTGTCTATGAACAACAGCTGAACTGGGTGTATATCTGCCCTTGGCCTCCTGAAACAGATGGGCCATTTTGTCCCAGTTTGGAGTTGATTGTAGTGAACATGCCCCTCACTCAAGCATTCTGGAGCTTGGAAGTCTCTACTTGACATATTCTGTGTTTATTTGAGTATCTAGAAGGATGGTGGTCCACCTTTTCAGGCAGAACAAATCCCCCTCCCAGAAAAACACCACAGTCACCTTCACACACGTTATCTTTATGTACATGTGTGGTCCTTGGATTGGAAAGGGAGGAAGAGAGAGAGATAGAGAGAGTGTTGTGTGTGCAAAGTTTCCACTCATAGTCACGAAATAATTTCATATGAAGAAGAGTCAGAGAAAGACAAATATCACCTGATATTGCTTATTTGTGATATCTGTAAAAATGAACTTATTTGCAAAACAGACTCACAGAGAATGAACTTACAGTTACCGGGGCGGATAGTGTCAGGGGGAGGTTAGGTTGTAAGTTTGGTACTGACATATACACACAGCTATATTAAAAATGCATGACCACCAGGACCCACTGTATAAAACAGAGAATTCTACTTAATATTCTGTAACTACCTAAGTGGGAAAAGAATTTGAAAAGCAACAGATGCATGTGTCTGTAGAACTGAATCACTTTGCTGTACACCTGAAACTAACACAGTGAGTTCCTTAATCACATATATTACAATGCAGAATTTTTTAATATTTTCAAAGAACCATAATATGCATGTCCAGTCCTCTCATAAGCATGCAGAATAAAAGTCTCTATTAATGAGTTTTTAATTGGCAACCTGCACTGAGCCTGACATATGAGGTGGGAACATGTGGTTTCTCTTCTGTGAAGAGCTAAGGTTAATGAGATTTATCATGAGCTTGGGAAAAGCATCCTGCATGGTATAGACTGAAGCAGTTACTACTTCCTAAAGGCAGCAAGATCTGTTCAAATCCTCTTAGGTTTATAGTGTTTAGGGAAACAAAATGTGATGATCGGGTCATGAGGCATGCTCCATGATGTGGCTCAGGTCAGACTTCCATCCCTGGCATGAGAAGAGGCTGGCTATCGTCCCATGTGACGTGAACCAGGCTGACTGTACCAACAACACTGACCGCTTTCGCATCCTGTGACTGTCAGCTTTGCTCACTTCTGCCTCCCATCTCACAGAAGCAGAGCCATGTGCCCCACACTCCTCAGCCTCCTGAGTCTTGGTGAGTCCAGAAAGACACGGTTGAAGCGGGTTATGGTGGAAATCGGGGGGTCCTTGCCCACTGACCAGGTTCCCTGCATGAGGGTGCAAAGAGTGTGGGGTCCATTGAGACAAGCCATCTCTGACGGGGTTTTCCTTCTAGGATTCTGTGTGAGTCTGAGGTTCCGGGCAGCTGTGGGTGAGTCCTCCCCATCCCTTCTTTCTCTGTTGAGCAGAGCAGTGGGGCTGATGCAGAGGACACTGGGGGCTGGGGTGAGCCCCCTGTCAGTAGTGAGAGCTGCGAGCCCTGTGGATCCCAGGTCCTCCTATTGGCCTTGATACTCATCTTCACTCCCCCCAGAGGTTAGCCCAGCTCTGGACTCTGGACCTGAAGGCACAGTGTGAAGTCTGGGAGCTGGGAGCTGGGCCCACTGAGTGCCATTTCTATAATGAGAGGGGAGCAAGAGGCTGCAGCCCACAGACCCTCCCCTACAACTGGCTCGTGGCATCTCCAGCTGGCCCTTAACAACAGGATCTGCAGGAAGCCCGCTGGACCTGACCCCAGGGAAGGGTCTGCTCATCAGGCAGAGCCACCTGGACCTTGTCACACATTTGATGTAGGTTAGCTAACAAAGGAGCCAGGTTAAAGCTTAATTTCCTTCTTTTCAGTCAAGTGGCTTTTTCACTTGTTACCTGTGTTACTGTTAGTAGCTCAGTCATGTCCGACTCTTTGTGACCGACAGACTATAGCTCACCAGGCTCCTCTGTCCATGGGATTCTCCAGGCAAGAATACTGGACGGGGTTGCCATTTCCTTCTCTGGGAGATCTTCCCTACCTGGGGACTGAACCCTGCTCTTCTGCATTGCAGGAAGTTTCTTTACTGTGTGAGCTACAACAAATCCAACAGGGAAGCCCTCTCACTTCTTTTCCATGCATCAGTTTTTTTGTGGTGTTTCTTTTGCCTGCATCGTACAGCATTCAGGATCTCAGTTCCATAATTAGGGATTCAACCCGGGCCCTTGGCAGAGAATGTGCTGAGTCCTATACCGGACCACCCAGGAATCCCCGGTGTTTTGTGTTTTGAGAGAGTTTTCAATATTTTGTCAGCCCAAGGAGTTATTCTTCTCCTGATAAGAATCACTGCTGAGAATCATATTCTTAGAGTCTCCGTGATGTCTGTCTTGGGTTGACTGTGTCTCTGTCTGTCCTCAAGCCTCAGGTGTCCTTGCCTATCAGGGTGATGCACTTTAGGGTTGGTGCCTTGGAAGAATTGAAGGTGAAGGGAAGCACTCCAACAAGACCAGTGGGGAGTGGGGACCATTCCTATTTTCCTCTCAAAACCTGTGACTCCTTCTCTCCTAGGTGAATATGACAAGCCCTCTTTGTCAGCCTGGCCAAGCCCCATGGTTCCCTTAGGACAGAGTGTGACTCTTCGGTGTCACTTCCATTCTCCACTTAAGAGATTCAAACTGGTCAAAACAGATGGGGCCCGTTTGCCCGACCTCCATGGAAATCATTTCAACAACTTCACCCTTGGCCCGGTGACCAGAGAACATGCCGGGTCCTACACATGTTCCGGACTCTCCAGGTCTCTCCTTGGATTTCCCAGACACAGTGACCCCCTGAAGATTGTGGTCACAGGTAGGAGGGGTCCAGCCCACCCCGGGACAGCCATCTATGCAGGCAATCCCATCCTAGGTCCAAATTCCTTATGTGGTCCAAGATTTACTCAGGATTTCCAGCCAGGAATGAACCAGGAAAGAGAACCCACGCTGAGAGTTTAAACTCGGGGTGTGGAATAGATGGGGTGCTCTGGCAAAGGAAGGAGGAGCCTCCCTAGGCATTAGTTAGACAGGATGCTGCCACTGCCTGCCACCAGGGAGGATGGGGAATGACCATGTTCCAGCACCTGCCACCCAGTAGGGAGCTGTAATCCCATATAAAGGAGCTGAACCCCCAGGGAGGAGTCCCAGGAATGTCTCCAGAGCCATGTGGTGGGGGTCACAGATGGGGAAATGTCCCCTTTTTTCTCCACCTCTTTTCCAATTTCTTGCCAGTCATCACCCACATTCTAGATGAGTGTGAACGGAGCCAGGGACTGCATCGTCAGTACCACCCAGCTCCCCACCACACATATTAGGGACAGGATGAAGCTGAGAGCATGGCAACCCACTCAGGGTGTTCTCGCCTGGAGAATCCTATGGACAGAGGAGCCTGGCAGGCTATGGTTCATGTGGTTGTAGAGCTGGACAGGACTGAAGTGTCCGAGTATGCATGCATGAAGCTGAGAGCAGATCCAACAGCTGAAGAGCTTAGAATAAACACAGAGGAGGCTGGAGGTCTTGAACGAAGAGAAATAGAAAAGCATGAGCCAGAGCCCGAGAACAAGGCTAAAGAAAATGCAACAGAACAGACAGGAAGGGCAACTGGCTTTGCTGCTTCGTGGGGAGGTTTTTCACACCTTCAGATGTCAGGGGGGCCGCCAAGGTGGGGTGACTCACTGAAGCCCACACCCTCTTTGCTCCTAGGTGTGTTCACAAAACCCTCCATCTCAGCCCACCCAGGCCCCCTCATTCGTGCAGGAGAGAATGTGACCCTCCGCTGTCACTCATCGATGCTGCTTGACAAATTTATCCTGCACAAAAAAAGCAGCACAGGGCATTTCCAGAGACGTGGAGTGATGCTCACTGGTTGGCATGCCACAGCTGACTTCATCATTGGCCCCATGACTTTGTTGAGTGCGGGCACCTACAGATGCTATGGCTCTCTCAGTGGCTCCCCCTATGAGTGGTCAGCCCCCAGCGACCCCGTGGACATCATCATCACAGGTGAGTGTGGCCAGACCAGTCCCTCCTGCTCTCTGTGTCACAGAAGGTCTGGTGTCCAGTCCAGCGTCAGTACCAGGAGAGAAGGACATGCGTGCAGAGACACTCGCAAACTTGGGAAAGGGAGCAAAGCAGAGAGAGAGGAGGTGTGAACACGGAGGGAGAAGAGAACAGAGTCCCTGCCGTGTGCTAAGGGGAAGACACAGCCGGGGACAGAGCGAAGCAGCGAGAACGTGAAAGAACGACCAATGGACAAAAATGTACCACAGCAGGGACATGGGCAGTTCCCTGCTCAGGCAGCCAACAATGGTGGTTATGGGGTTGGTTTCCTGCTTTCATGTCAGAGCTCCCTTCCTCTGTTAGCAGCACACTGTGGTACCAGACGCCCTGCAGTCCAGCCCCTGGGTGATCGAGATGGAGGTTGACACCCTGAAGTTGCTCAGCCTCACAGTTTATTGTGTCCTTCTGCACAAAGAGGGGGGAGTGGTCCCTCCAGCCCTCCCACTGAGGAGTCCCTTCCAGCCCCTGGGGGCGGGCATGGCAGCCCTAATATGCCCTCAAGAATGAGACGGTCAAAGATCGAATGAGTTTCTGGCAATTTGCACTCCATAATCTCTTCTTCTGGGTCAATGCCATGTTTTCTGATAGTCCCAGCAGTAGTTATTTAGTTCCATTTATTTCAAGAGATCCTCACATGCTTGATTTTTTTAATTTATTTTTTATTTATGTTTGTTGAAGTCTAGTTGATTTCAGATGTTGTTAATATCTTTTGCACAACAGAGTGGTTCAGTTATTCATATATATACATATACTCTTTAAAAAAGGACATTAAATGTCAATCCATTTTAAAAATTATTAATTTGTTCAGGAGGATTTTAAATGACACTCCATTTTAAAATTTTTTTCTGAAGTTTCCCCTGTGCCGGGTATCCCTTGCTGTGGGGCTTTCTCTCCTGGCAGGGGGCGGCCTTCTCATTCCAGTGCTTCTCTTGTTGCACACTTCGGGCGTTAGTCCTCTATTTAGGCCTAGAGTTACTTTGTGCTCTGAGATCAAGGTCTCTTCCTTGCAGGTCTGTCCAAGAAACCCTCTCTCTCAGCCCAGGGGGGCCCCGTGGTGAGGTCAGGAGAGAACGTGACCTTGGTCTGCAGCTCCAAGAGCGCCTTTGACCAGTTCCATCTGCTCAGGGAGGGCGGGAACCTTGAGCGCCTCCTCGCTGGAGGGCGGGGCCCCCGCGGAGCACTCCAGGTAGAGTTCCCTCTGGGTCCTGGGACCCCAGCCCACAGCGGGATCTACAGGTGCTACGGCTCCTTCACTCGCTCTCCCTACTCGTGGTCAGACTCCAGCGACCCACTGTTCCTGTCTGTCACAGGTGAGGAACCGCTTCCTGGCCCCTGCTTTGTTGTTCCTGTTCAGTCGCTATGTTGTGTCCAACCCTTCGCCACCCCATGGACTGCAGCACGACAGACTTCTCTGTCCTTCACTACCTCCTCCTCGTGGGTCACAGCCTTGTAGTGCTGAAGGGGCCTTCGTACCTCAGGGAAGCTATGAGCCAGTCATACAGGGCCACCCAAGACAGATGGGTCATAGTGAAGAGTCCTGACTAAAGGTGATCCCCTGGAGGAGGAAATGGCAACCCACTCCACCATTTTTGCATTGAGAACCAATGAAGAGTCCCATGCTTTACATTATAGGAAATGAGATTGCACTGGGGAAATAGTCCATTTGGGTTTTTACAGTAAGATACATCTTACTGTATCATGAGCTCTATCTCAAGGGCTCCATGTTGGTGCCAGGGGAACCATAGAGTTTCTGGAGAAATGGAGGCAATGAGAACCAGAGAGGAAGAGAGAAGGCAGATGGCATCTCAGCCCTCTTCCACCTCCTGTATGGATGCTCCACATCAGAGTCCTGTCTATTCATGCACATACAGAAAAGGGTCAGTGTACACCCAGGAGGAGGAGAGGTTGGGCTGATTTGGGAAGATCAGAGATTGTCTTGGCTCCTTGCTTTTAGTGTTTTCCCAGAAGCAGCTCTGACATACAGGTGATTCCCAATTAAGGAGCACAGACACTCGTTCCCGGAGCAGAGAGAATGTCTCTTGCTTACAGCTGTCTTTCACCACCAGGCATATCCTTCCCGCCTCCTTCCACCATCCCTTCTCCAGGATGGAGGGTCTACTCAGTGCATTCTTAGGGAGGACCAGAAGCTCTCCCCTCCCCCATCAGTGCTCTGAGGGATGACAGAGTCAAGGACAGGCAAGAGATCAACCTTCCAGAAAGAATAGTCCTCATTCAGTGGGTATGAGGAAGGTTACTGTTCACCCCTTCTGTCTTTTCTCCCATAGGATCCACTACAAGTACTTGCCCTTCAACTATGGAGCCACACACCACAGAAGGTAAGCAAGATGGTCTCCTATCTCAGCAAGTTTTTGAGAAGACAGAGGGCTCCTCTGTGAGTGTTGGCTCTGCCACCTCCCAGCTCTGTGACCTTGGGCTCCTCAACGTCCCTGTCATGTCAGCATTTGAGACCATGGTCTGCCTAGAACCAGAGGGGGCATTGAGCTTCTCATGGTCTGTGACTGGGAATTTCTAAATTGAACAAAGTGGGTCAGAGTGACCTAACCCCATGCTTAAGGGAGATGCTTACCTTCCCTCCACCAGGATCTTTGTGGAAGGATGGTGGGGCAAGCAGAGAATTTTAGGGAGCACCTTATATATGTGTTATTCCTGTTAGTGTTTTGTAAACTAAGCATTCCACAGGTCAGAAATAAGTGTCATATCTTATTGAGGCTTCCATTCCAGGTCTATGTGGATGGAGGGGGAAATGTATTGTGGATTAAAGGATCACATTCAACCAAAAACACCATGCCTTGTCATACGGGGCAGCAGAGAATAACTGCATGTCTGCTAGTTTTGCACAGCCTCTTTACTTTATCCACTGTTAGCATCTCTCCTGGATGCTTTGGTACCTCCTGGGACGTAGAGAGCATAATTGATCAGGTTGATAGATGCTGACAGTTTGATGCAAGAATACAATATATCCAGTGTGTAGGGGCACAGTGTGTGCAATGAATACCCAGACCTGCTGTTTGCTTGTTGGCAGAAACACAGCTTCCTCAGGAACACTCCAGCACATGGTACATTGTCCTTGGGCTTGTCATAGCCTTCACCTCTACCAGCATCATCCTCTCTGCTCTTGTCTGTCACTGGTGTTCTACCCCAAATCGTAAGTCTGAAGAGGCGAGCTCAGCATCATCTGACCCAGGGGGAGGTGGGCTCATCGCAGAGAGTGGCATTTTCATTTCCTGTAGGTTAAAAACTGATTTCTGATGTTGTAATCCCTGATGGAACATTTTCCAGAGACCCATGGAACCCTGTTCTTTTTATGAAAATATGCATTGATTTATTCTTGGCTGCATCAAGTCTTGGCTACAGCATGGGTAATCTTCATTGTGGAGCTGGGTGCAGTTCAAGGCTGCAGAGCTCGTGGGCTCAACAGTTGCAGCATTAAGGATAGTTCTTCAAGGCATGTGGGATCTCAGTTCTCCCACCAGGGATAGAACCCACACTCCCTGAACTGGAAGGTTGAGTCTTAATCCCTGGGCCACCAGGGACATTCCAAGCCCTGTTCTTCCCTTCAACTACAGCCATTCATTTTTCTCCCCTACATGATCTTGGAACTCTGCTGATATGTAGAAGAGCTTGGTCCACAACAGAAGATGTAGGATGGGTCTATGGGTTTGCACAGGTTTCTGAGACAGTCCATGAATGGCTGGGCTTGTATATTGGATGTTTTGTTTTGTTTCATTTAGTGGAGTAGACAGGCTCAGCAACCTGGGGCACACCCCTGCCTTTTTCTAACTGTGATGTAACTATCAAAGTTATGGAGGTCTCGAATAACTGCATCCTCCCTGAAGAGCCTTGACTCTCTTCCATTCACAGATGCTGCCATCATGGAAGGAGAGCCCATGGAAGACAGAACAGTGAACGGCAAGGTGAGTCCTCCCAATCCAAACCCTTGCCATAGTCTGAGCCCCTCCAATGCCCAGTGGCCCAGCCTTCGAAGATGACGTCTCAGTCCATCATTCTCACCTCTCTCTTCAGGACTCTGCAGCAGAAGACGTGATATACGCTCACTTGGACCTCGGGACCCTCTCTGAGAGACGATCCACTCCCACTCCCCTGAGGCCCATGCACCCCTCTGCCGAGCCCATTATCTATGAGGAATTCAATGTAAACCAAGACTGTGCTGGGCCCTGACCTGGCCCCATCCTCTGAGCACACAGAGTGTTAGAAACCAAGGACCTAGATCTCTTGTTAAAGGGGTTCCTCATGGACACTCCTTCTCCTCCAAAGCAGCCCAGCAGCTCTGAGGTGAAGAGTGGAGTCCAAGAATTATAGTATCATCTTCAAAAATCCCACCACCTCTTAATAATCTCCTGGCTATTCTAGGACTCTATTGTAACTATCTCACTGCTTGGGGAGATGCTATAATCAATTGCTCATACTAGGTAGCTTATCATGATGACCCTACTTTTTCTAAAATTCTAATAAAACATAAAAAACTTGCCAGTTGATTCTTCAAATTATTCAGTTTAAAATAAAACAAAACCAATAAAAGAAAACTCCTCTTCAGTAACATTTTACAAAGGTAAACTTATTTGCAGGCCGAAACAGACTTGTAGACTTAGAGAACAAACTTTGAGTTACCAGAGGGAAGAGTGGGGGGACAGATAGAGGGGAGTTTGGGATTGACGTTGAACACTGCTATATTTAAAATAAAATGCTTTCCATGAAAAAGTAATAATGCTAGTTGGCAAAAAAAAAGGTGAAGTATACTCTGAGAGAGCCAGTTCAGTCAGTTCAGTCACTCAGTCATGTCCGACTCTTTGTGATCCCATGAATTGCAGCACGCCAGGCCTCCCTGTCCATCACCAACTCCCGGAGTTCACTCAAACTCATGTCCATCGAGTCGGTGATGCCATCCAGCCATCTCATCCTCTGTCATCCCCTTCTCCTCCTGCCCCCAATCCCTCCCAGCATCAGAGTCTTTTCCAATGAGACAACTCTTCGCATGAAATGGCCAAAGTACTGGAGTTTCAGCTTTAGCATCATTCCCTCCAAAGAAATCCCAGGGCTGATCTCCTTCAGAATTATGGTGCCACTAACCATATGAGGCTGAATACATGCACGCTAAGTCAACCCAGTCATGTCCGACTCTTGCGACCCATGGACTCCAGCCACCCAGGCTCCTGCGTGCATGGGATTCTCCAGGCAAGAATACGGGAATCGGTTTCCATTCCCTTCTCCAGGGGATCTTCTCGGCCCATCGAACCCAGGTCTCTCATGTCTCTTGCAATGGCAGGCAGATTCTGTCCCACTGAGCCACCAGGGAAGCCCCCTCAGCTTTTTAAAAAGAACAAAGTCCTGACTTTTGAGAACATGGATTGACTTGGAGGGCATTATGCTTAGTGAAATAAGTCAGACAGGGAAAGAGAAATGCTGTGTTTTCACTTATATGTGGTATCTAAAAATCAAAATAGTGATTTCCTTGATGGTCCAGTGACTAAGACTCTGGGTTCACAATGCAGGGGGTCCAGGTTCAATCCCTGGTCAGAGAACTAGATCCCACAAGCTACAACTAAAAAGATACTGCGTTCCACAACTCAGATCTGATGCATCCAGATAAACAATAATAAGTGTTAAGAAAATAAAAATAGATGAACAAATATAACAAAAGAGAATCAGACTCACAGAGTCAAAGAAGAAACTAGTGGTTACTGGAGGGGAGAGGGGAGAAGAGAGAAGGGAAAAGGGAGAGGGGAGAGGGGAGAGGGGAGAGGCTGTCTCTTATACACATCTAGATGTGTATAAGAGACAGGAAGAGAACAGAGTCCCTGCCGTGTGCTAAGGGGAAGACACAGCCGGGGACAGAGCGAAGCAGCGAGAACGTGAAAGAACGACCAATATCACTATGTAATACACCTCTAACTAATATAACATTGTAAGCCAACTATACATAAATTATTAAAAACTGTTTCATATTCAAGGAACTTGGCTGTGCCTACATAGAAAAGAAAATACAATATAGGAAAATCCATAAATTTAAAAAATCATGAAATTAGCATTTTCCATAAAGACAGTTTTACTGCAGATATCATAGAGATGGTTGAACGTTAAAGATAAAATATCATGCTTGGAAATTTTTTAATATAGGAATGAAATAAGAAATTTTATGAAAATCATATCAAGAATGAAAACAGAAAATAATTCAGTGCCTCAAAGTCATAGCAGATTAGATACTGCAGCATACATTTTTGGTAAACTTGAAAATGTAGCCAAAGGTACGTTGGGTCAGAGGTTGTGGTTCAAGGTTGTTAAACACTCTGAAAAGACAGAACTGGCCTTAAAATTTTCCAGGAAGGGCAATTCCTCCCTCAGCCGGGGCCCACACACTCTGCCTTTTTTAAGGTAAGAAGGGCCTGTGAGTCACCTTTCCGTCCTGTGGTCAGCTTGCACACGATGTTAGTTTGGGTGTCATCATAACATCCGGTGTACTCTTCAGGTCTGCTGAGCTGCTGCCTCCTGCTCAGTCGAGGCAGCGCCATGCTGCCGCCATCGTCAGCCTGGCCCGTCTTGGGTCCTGGAATGGAATAAAGCCTGGTGCAAATATGGACCTGGAGGGCTGGGTCCACCTTAACAGAGAGCCCTGCCTCCACAGGGGCAAAGTGGATCTTAATGGCTGGGTTCATCAAGGCTGAGCACTGTCCATGCCAACGATGCCCGTAGAACAGGGCAGGGGAGTAGAAGGCCAGGTCTGACATGAGATGGATCGTCCATCACGAGTCTTTCTTTCCAGGGTTCTTCTTGATCCAGAGCATCTGGGCACAAGAGGGTAGTCTTTCCCCCAAACTGTGGTTGCCATCCACCTCATGCAAGACTCTCCTGTAATAGAAGGGGAGATGGCACAGAAGGTGGGGTGATGGTCAACCATGGGGAGTCATAACCATGTAAGGGTGAGTCTTTTGGAAGTAGAAAATGGGAGCCCAGGGTGGCTTTGATGGTAGAGAGTCTGCCTGCAGTGAGGGAGACCTGGGTTTGATCCCTGGGTTGGGAAGATCCCCTGGAGAAGGAAATGGCAAGCCACTCCAGTATTCTTGCCTGGAGAATTCCATGGATACAGGAGTCTGGTGGGCTATAGCCCATGGGGTCACAAAGAGTCAGACACGACTGGTTGACTAACACTTTTAGGGAAATCCAGCCCCCAGTTCTGGCCCAGAGACCCTCCCCTAGACATTCTTCCCTCTGCTGAGCCAGGCCCTGTGGGCACCTGCAGGAGACTGTGATGCTCAGAGTGGGGGTGACTGGGAGGGACTCGTGTTATCTGCAGACTGAGGGAAAGCAGCAGGGCCAGGGGCAGCAGACCCTTGGAGGACAAGGTGACGGCTCCAGCTCTCCAGCAGTTCCATGGATAGGCTTTGGAGAGAACTGCTGCTGCTGGCCTCCATTCAGAAGAAGGGGAGAACCTGTGCCCTGCCCCCAGGGATTCCAGAAGCTTCTACCACAGACTCCATCATGTCCTGTGTTTCTCATGTGAGCTGACATCATTTCACTCACACAGGTTGTTCTTCCATTGGGTGTCTTGTTTTATAAAACAAATTTTACATCATCAACATCCAGGAAGAATCTCTTAGTTGACACTTGCTCAAAATTCTCAGGCTTCCCGGGTAGCTCAGTGGTAAAGAACCTGCCTACAATGCAGTGGCTGCAGAAGATGGGGGTTCAATCCTGGGGTTGGAAGATCCCCTGGAGAAGGAAATGGAAACCCACTTCCGTATTCTTGCCTGGACAATCCCCATGGACAGAGGAGCCTGGCGGGCTACAGTCCATGGGATCACAAGAGTCAGACACAGCTGAACACACACACATGCTCAAAATTCTCAGCAGATGTTTTTCATGTAGGGTGTGCTATGCCTCTGTGGTGTGGGAATCTCCATTGAGCATGGGTTCCCCTGGTTTCAAAAGGAGCCTTAGAGATGTGGGAAAGCTCTGGGTTGTCTGAGCCCAGCGAGGGGAAGGGGTTCCCCATTTTCTACTGTAAACCATGCATTCTTTTCCCCCAGGTGATCACTACAAGCCCTCCTGTCAGCCAGGCCAAGCCCTGGGATTCCTCAAGGACAGCATGTGACTCCGGTCACTCCCCTCTCGGATTTGACAGGTTCAGGCTGCACAAAGGTGACAGAACCAATGTCCCTGAGCTCCAGGCCGTGATGTTCTGGAAGGACTTCCTCATGGGCCCCATGACCGAAGCACACGCGGGGACCTACAGGCGTCATGGTCACTACAGTCCCCTTCCTGCTGCGTGGTCAGCACCCAGCGACCCCTGGAGATTGTGGTCACAGGTCAGAGAGCTCTTGTCCAGAGAGGCCACCCATTGTCCCAGTCTCCCAGACCCCAGAGATTTCTGGTGGGAGTATGAGTCAGGGTCCAGTCACAATGACTGGAAGTGCGCCAGGCATTGTAGATAAAATGCTATTTAATGGAGGAAATTGGGTCCCACAGTGGGCAGAATGATGGCACCCCATGATGCCCGCATCCTAAAACACCAAATGTATGATTGCTACATCCCATTCCAAGGGAAATGAAACTGCATGTGGAACTAAGGTTGGTAAGCAGGTGACCTTGAGACGAGGAGGTTTTCCTGCAGATGTTTCTGTGCTTTCGCTCTCTCCCACTCTGAGTGGTCAGTCCCTCAGTGACCCTCTGGACACGGTGATCATGGTGAGAATGTCAAGAGCTGGCATACAGACTGGATGTACCAGGATGTGGAAGCCCCAGAGGGTGGTGTGGGAGATGAGAGAAAGGTGCTTTTCATGGAGAGAAACCGACTTGGTGAGAGTTGCATCCGACAGACAGAGAAAGAGGAGAGACAAGTAAAGACCACCTGTTATGACAGAAAAGACAGAGGCAGGGGCAAAGACAGAGGAACTCAGAGATGGAGAAAAAGAGTGAAGTGAGAGATACAGACAGAATGGCAGGGATCAGAGAGGGTGCCTTTCCTCCCTGACTTTGTTCAGAGACCGGAAACCGTTTAGGAGCCTGGTTTCCATTTCAACTCTACACTCTCTACTCTACCCAAAGAACCCAAGGATACACCATGTATCCACCCAGGACTTCATGCCCAGGTTGGTCTGTCTCAGGCTGTTTCCTCTTCCTCCCTGACTTTGTTCAGAGACCGGAAACCGTTTAGGAGCCTGGTTTCCATTTCAACTCTACACTCTCTACTCTACTCAAAGAACCCAAGGATACACCATGTATCCACCCAGGACTTCATGACCAGGTTGGTCTGTCTCAGGCTGTTTCCCCAGGAGCCATGGGCCTCATGCCCTGGGTGACACACAGATACTGTGTTCACTCAGATGTGGCTTCATTCCAGGTGGTTGAGCCACACTGTGCCCCAGGACACCAAGGTCCCTGGTGACGGAGCCAAAGGCCAGCTCCTGTACGTTGTGTGTTTCATGGGTTCTCATGCTGTATGCTCAGGCCCACATGCAAAAACACCAAACGTTGTAAGATTATGGAGGTCAAAGCCCACAGAGAGATGGAATCAGAGTGAAAACAGAGTCAACGAAATGCAGAGGCAGAAACACACTTGCTGTGCACGCACACAGAAAATAAGCCAGAGGGACTGGGGCAGTGGAGAAACATTAAAAAAATAAAGGTAGATAGAGAGAAAAAGTGGAAAAGGCAATGGCACCCCACTCCAGTACTCTTGCCTGGAGAATCCCATGGACAGAGGAGCCTGGTGGGCTGCAGTCCATGGGGTCGCTAAGAGTCGGACGTGACTGAGCGACTTCCCTTTCACTTTTCCCTTTCTTGCATTGGAGAAGGAAATGGCAACCCACTCCAGTGTTTTTGCCTGGAGAATCCCAGGGATGGGCGAGCCTGGTGGGCTGCCATCTATGGGGTCACATAGAGTCGGACACGACTGAAGTGACTTAGCAGCAGCAGCAGAGAGAAAAAGGTATAGAGATTTACTGAGAAAGAAGGGAGTGGAGAGAGAAGCCCTAAAAGTAAGAGACTCGGGAGGGTGGATGGGTGCAAAGATCGAGAAAGATGGTGATGTGGGGGTGGATAATAGGGATTGCAAAGGAGAGCCAGGGAGACTGAGAAGCAGAGGAAGTCATGGAAGTGGAAATAGATGAGAGACAGGCAGGTCAAGTGATGGATGAACATATACATGGGTGATAAAATAGGTAGAGAGCTACCTACATAGTAAGGTAGATAGACGGTGGAATAATGGGTGGATATATAGATAGATGATAAGATGGGTAGATGGAATGGTGGATGGAGATACAGACAGATAATAGAATAGATGAATAATGCTGAAAGATAGAGACAAGATAGAGAATGAGAGCCTCAGAGTGAAAGAAGACAGATCAAATCAACCAATCCAAGGAGAAGTAGAGGGAGTTAAAAACAATACAAGAAGGAAAAAAATTAGGAGGGAGGCAATTTCAGAGACCTAGAGAGAGAAAGTAGGAGAGAGACAGGGGAGAATTAGAGAGTGAGAGCAAGAGAGAGAGAGAGAGTTGAGAAGAAGCGCGGGTGTGAATTCTCAGTTCAGGGGTGAAGGACATGGGATTTGGGAAGAGACTGTCTCAAGAAACTGCCTCTCCTCCTTCCAGGTCTGTCCAGGAAACCCTCTCTTTCAGCCCAGAGGGGGCCCGTGGTGAGGTCAGGGGAGAACATGACCTTGGTCTGCAGCTCCGAGAGCGCCTTTGACCAGTTCCATCTGCTCAGGGAGCGGGGAGAACATTGGGCGCCCGCTTGCTGGAGGGTGGGGCCCCCGCGGAGCACTCCAGGCAGAGTTCCCTCTGGGTCCTGGGACCCCAGCCCACAGCGGGGTCCACAGGTGCTATGGCTCCTTCACTCGCTCTCCCTACACGTGGTCAGACTCCAGCGCTGCGCTGTTCCTGTCTGTCACAGGTGAGGAACCACTTCCTGGCCCCTGCTTTGTTGTTCCTGTTCAGTCACTAAGCTGTGCCTCATTCTCTGTGATCTTATGGACTGCAGCACGACAGATTCCTCTGTCCTTCACATTATCCCCTTCATGGATTGCAACTTTGTCGTGGTGAAGGGGCTCGTGTAACTCAATGAAACCATGAGCCATGTCATGCAGGGCCACCCAAGCCTGACGGGTCATAGTGAAGAGTCCTGACCAAATGTGGTCCCCTGGGGGAGGAAATGGCAACTCACTGCACTATTCCTGCCTCCAGAACCCCATGAAGAGTCCCATGCTTTCCAATACACTAGATCACATTGCAGAGGCCCAAAAAGCCATTTGGCTTTTCCCATAATATCTTACTCTATCACTGAGCTCTATCTCAAGGGCTCCATGCTGGCATCAGGGGACTTTAGGGCTTCTGGAGAAATGGAGGCAATGAGAACCAGAGAGGATGGCATCTCAACCCTCTTCCACCTCCTGTATAGATGCTCCACATTAGAGCCCTGTAATCATGGCAAATAAAGAAAAGGGTCAGGGTAGACCCAAGAGGAGGAGAATCTGGGCCCATTCAGGAGGATCCGAGATTGCATCGTACACTTGCTCTTAACGTTTTCCCAGAAGGACCCCTGACATATGCCGGGGTTCAGCCCCAGTGGATCCAGGGTGATTCGAAGCAGGGACGGTGTTGGTGAGGAAAAACTTATTTATTTAGAGATATAAGATTAGATTGAGGAAGAAATAGTACAGTATGAAATTTAGACAGAGAAAAGGAGGCTGAATAACTTGGTTTATGGGAAAACCAATAAAACCTAGAGACAAGAGGTTTGCACCATCTACGTTAGGCCACTGGTGCCCACTTGAATATCGAAGGGTGCCCCGCCTTAGGCTCCCTTTCGCGTGGATCTTAGCAGCCAAGGCAAGTTAGTAGACGTGGTGAGCCTCCCCGCTCCAGATGGGAATTCAGCCGAAAAAGGGGAGAAAAGAACGACATGGGGAAGCCCAGCATCGGTGCAAGACTCCAAAAACATTACTTTTCAAAATCAGCTTATATACCCCAAGTTGTACGTAAAGAAATAATGGGATATGCAGAGTTATGCAGGGGCAGTAGTCCTGACCCTCATTGAGACCAGGCTTTCTTTTTGCATACCCTCCTGTATACAAAAGGTCTCAGGTGGTTTACATTATCTTCTGGCCAAATGGCCTGTTAACATTTTTATGGCTCTCTTCCTGGGTAATTGTCTATCAACCAGAAAACTCCTTTTCCCTAGAAGTGTTTTTTCTTTACTCTGCATCACCCTCAAAGTACTAAATAAAGTTACGTTTCTGTAGAACAAAGGTGCAGTGGGTTATAACAAAGAAAGTACTTAACTCAAAGATATAATGTTGCTAATACCAGGTCTACTACTTGTTTTTCTATATACCAATTGTATCTAAAAATAAAGGATATGAAAATTTGGCAGCAAGTATTGGCTGAACAAATGAAACCTTTAATCAGTCCTATTCTAATGATTTTGACTCCTCGGAAGCCTCTACGTTCCCAGGATGTTTTAAGCTTCCTGTGCCTCCCCTGGTCGGGAGGCCTCAATCACATGCGCAGCTGTATGAGTCCTGCAGGTAGGCTAGAAAGCCATCAGAGGGGTTTTTGGATTGAAACACCCTTTCAAATGCAGACGACTAAAGCCCTGAGTTGACTTTTTCCAGAGTGTCAGAAGAGTGGAAAAATACAATACAATAAGGCAGGCATATTCTTATTTTGGGGGTACATGCTCAGGAAATACCAGGGGGAAAACCTGAGATCTGACTCGACCTTGCCCATCAGATCTCTGCCACATGACTTTGTCATGGGTGGGATTCCTCACGCTGGCTCCCGGCAGACATACAGGTGATTTTCCAATTAAGCCAACATCCGCTGGATCATGGCAAAAGCAAGAGAGTTCCAGAAAAACATCTACTTCTGCTTTATCGACTATGCCAAAGCCTTTGACTGTGTGGATCACAATAAACTGTGGAAAATTCTGAAAGAGATGGGAATACC
>SJYT01034127.1:362243-386432 GCA_006410635.1 Cephalophus harveyi | reverse complement strand
AGATACTCACTCCTGGAGCAGACAGAATGTCTCTTGATTACAGCTGTCTTTCATCACCAGGCATATCCTTCCCACCTCCTTCCACCATCTCTTCTCTGGGATGGAGGGTCTACTCAACACATTCCCCAGTAGGGACCAGAAGCTCTCCCCTGCCCCATCAGTGCTCTGAGGGATGACAGAGTCAAGGACAGGCAGGAGGTCAACCTTCCAGAAACTAGAGTCATCCTTTGGTGGGGCGAGGAAGGTTACTGTTCACCCCTTCTGTCTTTTTTCCCCTAAGATCCACTACAAGTATTTGCCCTTCAACCATGGATCCACACACCACAGAAGGTAAACAAGATGGTCTCCTATCTCAGCAAATTTCTGAGAAGACTGAGGGTTCCTGTGTGAGTGTTGGTTCTACCACCTCCCAGCTCTGTGACCTTGGGCTCCTCAATGTCCCTGTCGTGGCAGCATTTGAGATCACGGTCTGTATTAGAACCAGAGGGGGCATTGAGTTTCTGATTCTCCAGGACTGGGAATTTCTACGTTGAACAAAGCAAGACAGAGTGACTTGACCCCATGGTAAGGGAGCTGCTTACCCTCCCTCCACCAGCATCTTTGGGGAATGATGGGACAAGCGGAGGATTTTAGGGAGCACCTTCAATATGTGCTATTCCTCTGCTAGTGTTTATGAACTAAACATTCCACAGCTCAGAAATAGAAGTGTCGTGTCTTCTTGAGGATTCCATTCCAGGTCTATGTGGATGGATCGGGAAATATATAGACGATTAAAGCAGTCCCCATTCATGCAAAAACACCAGGCCTTGACATATGGGCAGCAGAGAAAAAGTGCATGGGAGCCCGGGGGACCTGGGTTCACACCGCTGCTGGTCTTGCATGGCCTCTTTCCTTCATCCACTGCTAGCATCTCTCCTGGATGCTTTGGTGCCTCCTGGGAAGTGGAGACCATACTGATCAGGTTGAGAGCTGCTGACACACTTTGACACAAGGATACAATAGCTCCTGTGTGTAGGGGCAGGGTCTATGCAATGGATAACCAGACCTTCTTCCATTGGCTTGTTGGCAGAAGCACGGCTTCCTCAAGGCCACTCCAGCCAGCTGGACCTTCTCCTTAGGCTCTCCGTAGCCTTCATCTATGCCAGCATCTTCCTCGTGTTCTTGTCTGTCACTGGTTACCTGCCAGGAGCCATCATGGGAGATCCCAACCGTGACAAAGGTCATGTGGAGAAGCCCTGACAGGCAAAGGCGGGTCAGGATTTGAGAGACTCCCTAGACCTGCTCGAGTATCTACCCCAAAACCAGACTCTGTCTGTCTCACTATTTTGTGCCTTTCACCAACTCTTCTGACGTTAACAGGGGGCTATCCCTGACCACCTTTGTCTGGAGAAAATCCAACTTAGGGCTCTAGCTAATAAGTCTCTTGGACATGATAGGAATATTTCAATTCAAACCCCCTCTGTTAGCATTCTAGCTTGTCTGACAGGTTTATCCAGACTGTTGCAGGTACACATGTGATTATTCACAGCCTCCCAACTGTGAAAGGCACAGGAAGCCTAAAACATTCTCTAAAAATATAGAGCCTTTCAAAGAGTTAAAAACTATTAGAGTAACGCTGGTGTACGATTTCGCTGTTGAGCCAATGCTTGCTGCTAAGTTCCCATATCTCTTATCCACTGTACACCTGGGAGTGCATTAGTTAACATAGTTGGAATGGAAGAAAAACAAATGTAGCCTTGAAATTAAGCACATCAGACCTTTGAGCTAATTGGTTCTTTCTTGTAACTCACTGCACCTTTGCTCTGTGAGAAATGTAACTCTGTTTAATACTTTCTGAGGCTGACATAGATTAGAAATATAAAGAAAAAACATTTCAAGGGAAAATAAGTTTTCTGGATGAGCAGCCTTTATCGAAAGAGGGTCATAAAATGTCCACAGGCCTCCAAGGCCAGAAGATAATGTACACAACATTGTTTATGGAAAAGGTATGCAGAAAAAAAATCCTGGTTTCGATAAAGACAAAACAGATGGAATGTTTGGGCTGACTCTGTATGACTTTGCATCTTTCATTTCCCTCTATGTACAAGTCAAGGTATAAAAGTCCCTTTTGAAAATAAAGTTCCTGGCCTCGCTCACCGAAGAAGCTTGGTCACCCCGTGTCTTTCTTTCTTTCTTTCTTTCTCTCCCTTACTCTCTTTTTCAGGCTGATCCCTTGGAAAATAGAGGCTCTCTGCATTCACTTTCCTGCCTGGGCTTCTAAGACTTGACCAGGAAGGTGCTCTGCATCTTTACTCCCTTGGGAGACCGGGAGGGCACCTGCAGCCTACGTGAAGAGAGCAAGTCCCTTGTCCTGGGGCTTTATTGGATTTCTGAGTAAACCAAGGAATATCAGCCTCTTTCTCTCCTCTAGTTTCTTATCTGCAACATTCTTTCTTTATCTCTCTCTCTAAATCTTTCTCTTCACTGACACCATTTCTCCTGAGGGTTCCCCTGGATCCTGTGGGGGCTGGACCCAAGCAGTTACCCATAAGTAAGTATGAAGAGCCAAACTGTCACTGGTGTTCTACGCAAAATCGTAAGTTTGAAGGAGGGAAGCACAACATCATCTGACCCAGGGGGAGGTGGGCTCATAGCAGAGAATGGCGTTTTCACTTCCTGTAGGTTAAAAACTGATTTTGTAATCCCTGAATGAATATCTTCCAGAGAACAATGGAACCCTGTTCCTTTTATGAAAATATGTCTTAATTTATTCTTAGCTGCATCAGATCTCAGCTGCAGCATGGGGGATCCTCATTCCGGTGCTGGGATGCAATTCAAGGCTCCAGAGCTCACAGGCTCAGCAGTTGCAGCACATAAAGCTTAGTTGCTTCGAAGTATGTGAGATCTCAGTCCTCCCACCAGGTATAGAACCCACACTCTCTGCACTGGAAGATGGACTCTTAATCCCTGGGCCACCAGGGACATTCTAAGCCCTGTTCTTCCCTTCAACCACAGACATCTGTTCTCCCCTTTATGATCTTGGGAATCTGCCGATACGCCTCAGAGGATAATCCATAATAGAAGACGTAGGATGGGATCCCTGGGTTTGCACAGGCTCCTGGGAGAGTCCGTCAGTGGCTGGGCATGTATATGGGATGGGTTTTTTTGTTTTGTTTTGTTTTCTTTTTTCAACTTAGTGGAGTAGACAGACTCAGCAACCTGGGACACACCCGTGCTTTTTTTGGCTTTGATGTCCCAACCAAAATATGGAGTTCTAGATGAATCGCCCCCACCCCAAGAACCTTGACTCTCTTCTGTTCGCAGACGTTGCCATCACGGAAGGAGAGCCCAAGGAAGACAGAACAGTGAAAGGTGAGGTGGATACTCCCAGCCCAAACCCTTGCCATAGCCCGAGCCCCTCCAATGCCCAATGCCCCAGCCTTCGAAAATCACATCTCATTCCATCATTCACACCTCCTTCCTCTCAGGACCCATCAGCAGAGGATGTGATATTCGCTCATTTGAACCATGGGACCCTCTCTGAGAGACTGTTCACTCCCACTCCCCTGAGCCCCATGCCCCTCTCCACCGAGCCCAGTATCTATGAGGAATTCGATGTAAACCAAGTTCATGCTGAGCCCTGACCTGGCCCCATCCTTTGAGCACACAGAGTACTATAAATTGAAGAGCTACATCTCTTTTTAAAGGGGTTCCTCCGTGGGCACTCCTTCTCCTCCTCCAAAGCAGCCCAGCAGCTCTGAGGTGAACGGTGGAGTCCAAGAATTATAGTATCATCTTCAAAAATCCCACGACCTCTTAGTAATCCCCTGGCTATTCTAATGCTCTATTTTAACTATGCAACCTTTTGGGAGAGGTTATTCTAATCAATTGCACACACAAGGTAGGTTACCATGATCATCCTGATTTTTTGAAAATTCTAGTAAAGCATAAAAATTTGCAAGTTGAGTCTTCAAAATATTCAGTTTAAAATAAAATAAAGCCAATTAAAAAAAACCTTTGTTCAGTAATAGTTTACAAAATGAACTTGTTTACAAAACAGAAACAGACTTGTAGACTTGAAAAACACACTTAGAGTTACAGAGGGGAAGGATGGGGGGAGAGATAGATTGGAAGTTTAAGACTGACATGTGCACACTGCTATATTTAAAACAAAATGCTACAATAATCAAAGCAATGCATGTTGGCCAAAGAAAGATGAAATCTATTCTGTTTGAGATATCCAGTGTAGTGCCACTTGCCACATGAGGCTGCGTGTCTGCATGCTACGGCGATTCAGTCATGTCCGACTTTTTGTGACCTCATGGATGCTGTGTAGCTCACTAGGCTCCTCTGTGCATGGGATTCTCCAGTCAAGATCCTGGAGTGGGTTGCCATTCCCCTCTCGAGGGGATATTCTTGACCCAGGGATCGAACCCACGTCTCTCATGTCTCTTGCATTGGCAGACGGATTCTTTACCACTGAGCCATCGGGAAAGGAACCTCAGCCTTTTCCTAGCCATGTGCCGTGAGGGTGCTGGGGTTGCAGGAGTAGAAACAGGACAAAAATATCCCCCTCAGTCTGGATCCACACTGGCTGATAAAGTACTCACCCAGCCACGAGGTGCAGACAATGACTCTACACATATATGAAGTGAAGCATTCAGTTCTTCAGTCACACCCACCACATTTCAAGTGCTCAGTAGCATCATGTGGCCAGGTGCCATGGTGCTGGACAGAGGAGATGTTTAAAACGTCCCATCATCACAGAGAATTCTACTGGACATTCCACACCAGATCACTGAGGGCTGCAGAGAGAACACTTGCCCCAGGGAGGCTTTGCATGTGTTGTGTTAATCCATCGATATTTGCAAGGATGGTATGGGGAGGGAAGTGTGAGAGGGGGCTCAGGATGGGGAACACGTGTACACCCATAGCGGATTCATGTTGATGTATAGCAAAACCAATACAACATTGTAAAGTTGAAAAAAACATATTATGTCGGTTCCAGGTATTTAGAACTGAAATTTTTAAAAATACCATTTACAATAGCACCAAAAAATGAAATACCTAACTATAAATCTAACACAATATGTACATATCTATGTCTAGAAGATGATGAAACAGTGTGGGGAAAAGTCAAATGAAATCTAAGTAAATGGAAAAAAACAGAACCAATACAATATTGTAATGTAATTAACCTCCAATTAAAATAAATAAATTTACATTTAAAAAATAAATTCAGATAAAAAGTTTTTTTAATAAATAAAATTTCAAAAAAAAAATAATTTATGGACTGACTGAAGATGAGAAGTAAATTCCATTTCTGGAGCAAACTGGGAAAATAAAGTTCTGAGTCCTAGTTGGAGCCAGACTGTCCAGGCTGACTCAGGACGAGAACCTGGGTCCCATCCTCTAGAGCAGGCGGTCAGACTGGGCAGAAAGAGAAAGAGCTGAGACCTCAGGTCTGGGCTGAGATGCCTCCTGAGCCCTACCAGGAGACATTGGCGCCGGGTCCATGGAGGGACCACCCCCTGCTGCGTGTCCATGGCCGTGGGAACCCCGAGGGGCGGCGGCAGCCCCCACAGGGACCACATCCTGTTTAACCTCTAGGGCCCAGTGGTCTCCTCATCTGTACAGGGTGGGGGCGGGGGCGGCTGGGTGCTCAGAGCTGCAGACATGCCTTCCATCCTCTCTGAGCTTCTCCTCCTCGGCCAGGTGAGCAAGGCAGGGAGAGGACTGCAGGAGGGCACGGGATGCCCACTCTGCCCCCAGCTCACGGGAACCACAGGGCTCAGGCAGCTGGAGGGGCCAGGGATCCTGATGGGGAGAGAATCAGCCCAAGCTTTCAGTGGCAAATCTCTCACTTCCAGGGCTGAGTCGGGGCCAAGGGACCCTGAACCCTGCAGATGTGTTCTCCCAGGTCTCCTGGGACCCATATCTCACTTGAGTCCCAGGAACTTGGTGGGGGGCAAGGTCGGGACACTGGGATTCTAGAGTGACGCTGGTGAAACCTGGAAGGGCTCCTGAGATGAGCTGGGGATTCAGGGGTGGGGAGGTCCTGGGACTCAGCCTCTGACTTCCTTCCAGGGACCTTCCACAAACTTACCATCTGGGCTGAGACTCTTTTGGGCAGCTCAGGGTGCCCATGTGAATACACCGTATACAGAGTTGGAATGTGAGAGTGAGTACAGACCATCAGGGAGTATGCTGCAGTTGGCCTGCACTATTTGGAGAAGGAAATGGCAATGCATTCCAGTATTCTTGCCTGCAAAATCCCATGAACATTGGAGCCTGCCAGCCTACAGTCCCTAGGGTTGCAAAGAGTCAGACACGACTGAATGACTTCATTTTCTTTCATTTCATTTTAAAATTTATTTATTTCACTGGTTCCATTTTTAATCTCATCATATACATATTTTATTGAACATAGTTGACTTACAATGTTTCAGGTGCACAGCAAGATGATTTTCAGTTATAGAAACATCCATACATTATTTTTCAGATTATTTTCCATTTTAGGTTATTACAAGATATTGACTATAGTTCCCGTGCTATACAGTAAATCTTTGCTGCTTGTTGCATATCTTTTTTTAAAATTAGAAATCTAGCATTGTATTCATACTTCTATTTTTAAATTTATGTTATATTCCACATTAGTGTTATGGTACACTGAGAGTGAAAGCATGATACCAAAATCCCACCATGTCCATGTTAAAGGAAATGGAAAACAATGGCAATGTTAATTGTGGGAGGAAATATTGAATCACATTATGTTACTGGTAGGCATTCCTGGTGACTCAGAGGATAAGAATCTGCCTGCAATGCAGGAGACCTGAGTTGATTCCTCGGTTGGGAAGATCTCCTGGAGAAGGAAATGGCAACCCACCCCACCCAGCATGCTTGTCTGGAGAAGCCCCATGACAGAGGAGCCTGGCGGGTCACAGCCTGTGGGATCACAAAGAGTCAGACACGACTGAGGGCCTAAACTATTCTCAAGGCTCTGAAGTTGAAAGGTATAACACCTTCCTGTTCATGAAGTGAAGTGAAATGAAGTGAAGTTGCTCAGTCGTGTCCAACTCTTTGCGACCCCGTGGACTGTAGCCCACCAGGCTCCTCCATCCATGGGATTCTCCAGGCAAGAATACTGGAGTGGGTTGCCATTTCCTTCTCCAGGGGATCTTCCCGACCCTGGGATCGAACCCAGGTCTCCTGCATTGCAGGCAGACGCTTTAACCTCTGAGCCACCATAGAGAGATAAAAAGTGGCAGAACAGACAGAAACTTTTGTCTTGTCAGGGGCTTAAAGGGACATTATGACCAGACCTGCATGGACAGCTTCAAGAACAAAGGATTCCAGGATTAAAAGATTTCCACAGTGGAGGGGACCTAAGTATAGCTATGGCTGATCCATGGTGATGTATGGCGGAAGCCATCACAGTATTGCAATTGTCCTAAAATTAAAAATAAATAAATTAAGGGGGAAAAGAGCTTGCAAAAGGGCTTCCCTGGTGGTCAACTGGCTTGGAATCTGCTTCCCCATGTGGGGGACACAGGCCTTATCCCAGGACTGAGACGATTGCACATGCCTCGGGGCAGTTAAGCCATGGGCCACAAGCCCATGTGCCTAGAGCGGGTGCTCCACAACAAGAGAAGCCACGGCGATGAGAAACCCTGAACCACAGCAAAGGGCAGCCTCCTTCCCACACCCAGAGAAAGCCTGTGCACAGCGACGAAGAGCCAGCACAGACATTAACTAGTTCATTAAAACACTGCAACAACCAGCCACACCTCCTCCTCTTTTAGTGTGTGTGTGTAAGTGTGAAATCCCTGAACCACAGCAAAGGGCAGCCCCCTTCCCACAACCAGAGAAAGCCTGTGCACAGCGACGAAGAGCCGGCACAGACATTAACTAGTTCATTAAAACACTGCAACAACCAGCCACACCTCCTCCTCTTTTAGTGTGTGTGTGTAAGTGTGAAAATGTGAGTTCACACGTGGGTATTTAATCTGTATTGTTCTCTCTTCTCCTTGGAATTTTCTTCCCCAAGGCCTAGGGTTATTTTGCATTCAGTAAACACTGTTTGACCATCCCTCTCACTCCCCTAAAAGCCCATCTAACTCAGGGAAGATGATTCTTTGGGGCACAAGTTCACCGTCTCGTTGGTCTGCTGGCTTTCCAGATAAAGTCACTGTTCCTTTCCTGAAGACCTCATCACTCTGTCCCTTGACAAGCAACATGAGGTTGAAATCAGAGCACATCACGAGACGTTAGCAGAGGTGTCGTTCATTTTAGACAAAATCCGTAGACGTCACTCTCACAATTGATATCTTGGTTTAAAAGAAGATACGCAGATGGCCAACAGGCATATGAAAAGATGCTCAGCATTGCTAATTAGTAGAGAAAGGCAAATCGACACTGCAAGGAGGTACCACCTCATACCCATCAGAATGGCCGTCATTAGACACTTGATGAATAATAGATTGTAGACGTCACTCTCACAGTTGATATCTGTGGTTTAAAAGAAGATACCCAGATGGCTAACAGGCATATGAAAAGATGTTCAGCATTGCTAATTAGTAGAGAAAGGCAAATTGACACTGCAAGGAGGCACCACCTCATACCCATCAGAATGGCCATCATTAGACACTTGATGAATAATAGATGCTGGAGAGGGTGTGGGGAAGAGGGAATGCCTCTCACACTGTTGGGGGAGTGTAAACTGGTGCAGCCACTGTGGAAAACAGTATGACAGTTTCTCAAAAAAGTAAAAACAGAGTTTCCATATGATCCAACAATTCCAGTCCCGAGCATGTATCTGGAAAAAAAAAACTATACCTTGAGAAGATTCATGCACCTCTATGTTCATAGCAGCAAAACCTACAATAGCCAAGACATGCTGCTGCTGCTGCTGCTGCTGCTAAGCCCCTTCAGTCGTGTCCGATTCTGTGCAACCCCATAGATGGCAGCCCACCAGGCTCCTCTGTCCATGGGATTTTCCAGGCAAGAGTAGTGGGCTGGGGTGCCATTGCCTTCTCCAAGACATGGGAACAGCCTAATTGTCCACTGATAGATGAATAGATAAAGAAGATGCATATGCTTATACACACAGAGAATGGAACACCACTCAGACATTTAAAAAATGGAATCACGCCATTTGCAGCAGCATGGAGGGACCTGCAGCCTACCAGGCTCCTCTGTCCATGGGATTTTCCAGGCAAGAGTAGTGGGCTGGGGTGCCATTGCCTTCTCCAAGACATGGGAACAGCCTAATTGTCCACTGATAGATGAATAGATAAAGAAGATGCATATGCTTATACACACAGAGAATGGAACACCACTCAGACATTTAAAAAATGGAATCACGCCATTTGCAGCAGCATGGAGGGACCTGGAGATTAACATATTAATGGAAGCAGACAGAAAGAGAAAGACAATTTTCATGTGATATCACCCATATGGGGAATCTAAAAGGAACATATCAGTGAAACAGGAACAGACTCACAGACATAGAGAACAGGCTTGTGGTTGCCAAGGAGGGAAGGACTGGGAGGTTGGGATTAGCAGATGAAATCCATTTATACACAGAATGGATAAAGAATGAGATCCTACAGTATGGCACAGGGAAATTTATTCAGTATCTTGGCATGAATCACAATGCAAAAGAATATACATGTCGAGCTGAATCAATTTGCTGTATGGCAGAAATGAACTATATTTCAATACATTCTTTCAATTTTTAAAAATCTGTATGCGAGACAGCAAAAGAGATGTGTAGAACAGTGTTTTGGACTCTGTGGGAGCGGGCAAGGGTGGGATGATTTGGGAGAATGCCACTGAAACATGTATATTACCATATATGAAATGAATCGCCAGTCCAGGTTCGATGCATGATACTGGATGCTTGGGGCTGGTGCACTGGGACGACCCGGAGGGATGGTATGGGGAGGGAGGAGGGAGAAGGGTTCAGGATGGGGAATACATGTATACCTGTGGCGGATTCATGTTGATGTATGGCAAAACCAATACAATATTGAAAAGTAATTAGCCTCCAATATAAATAAATAAATTTATATTTTTTAAAATTTGTGGTTTATATATCTGCAATGAAACACTACACGGCAGTAAAAATGCACAAACTGAAATGACAAAGAATACAGATCAATTCTGAAACATGATATTAAGTAAATAAAAGGACATTTTAAGAAGGGTGACTGTACTGTTACTCCATTGCATACATAATGATCAAGAGGAGACCTGATTTCTTACTTAGGGAGCATCACTAATGTTAATGACTCCCACCCCCAGCACAATGGTGTGGAATCACTGCCCTTACTGAGGTTCTTTCCTGTCTATGAACAACAGCTGAACTGGATGTATATCTGCCCTTGTAGTCCTGAAACAGCTGGGCCATTTTGTCCCAGTTTGGAGTTGATTATGTGGACATGCCCCTCACTCAAGCATGCTGGAGCTTGGAAGTCTCTACTTGACATATTTTGTGTTCATCTGAGTATCTAGGAAGCAAGGTGGTCCACCTTTTCAGGCAGAACAAATCCCCCTCCCCCAAAAACACCACAGTCACCTTTACAAATGTTATCTTTGTGTACATGTGTGGTCCTTGGATTGGAAAGGGAGGAAGAGAGAGAGTGACAGAGAGAGTGTTGTGTACACAAAGCTTCCACTCACAGTCACGAAATAATTTCAGATGAAGAAGAGTCAGAGAAAGGCAAATATCACATGATATCGCTTACTTGTGACATCTAAAAAAATAAACTTATTTACAAAACAGACTCACAGAATGAACTTATGCTTACCAGGGGGGATAGTGTCAGGGGAAGGTTAGATTGGACGTTTGGGATTGACATATACACGCGGCTATATTTTAATGGATGACCAACAAGGACCTACTGTGTAAAACAGAGAATTCTACTTAACATTCTGTAACTACCCAAGTGGGAAAAGATTTTGAAAAGCAACAGATGCATGTGTCTGTATAACTGAGTCACTTTGGTGTACACCTGAAACTAACACAGTGAGTTCCTTAATCACATATATTACAATGCAGAATACTGTAATAATTTCAAAGAACCATAATATGCATGTCTGGTCCTCCATAAGAATGCAGAATCAAAGTCTCTATTAATGAGTCTTTAATTGGCAACCTGCACTGAGCCTGACATATGAGGTGGGAACATGTGGTTTCTCTTCTGTGAAGAGTTAAGGTTAATGAGATTTATCATGAGCTTGGGAAAAGCATCCTGCATGCTATACACTGAATCACTGTTACTACTTCCTAAAGGCAGCAAGATCTGTTCGAATCTCTTAGGTTTACAGTGTTTAGGGAAACTAATGTGATGGTTGGGTCATGAGGCGTGCTCCGTGATGCGGCTCAGGTCAGACTTCCATCCCTGGCATGAGAAGAGGCTGGCTATCATCCCATGTGACACGAACCAGGCTGACTGTACCAAGAACACTGACCGCTTCCGCATCCTGTGACTCTGTCAGCTTTGCTCAGTTCTACCTCCCGTTTCACAGAAGCAGAGCCATGTGCCCCACACTCCTCAGCCTCCTGGGTCTCGGTGAGTCTGGAAAGACAGTCAGAAAGGGTTATGGTGGAAATCGGGGGGTCCTCGCATCATTGACCAGGTTACCTGGATGAGGGTGCAAGAAGCGTGGGGTCCATCGGGACAAGCCATCTCTGACGGGGTTTTCCTCCTAGGGTTCTGTGTGAGTCTGAGGATCTGGGCAGCTGTGGGTGAGTCCTCCCCGTCCCTTATTTCTCTGTTGAGCAAAGCAGTTGGGGCTGATGCAGAGGACACTGTGGGCCGGGGTGAGCCCCCTGTGAGTACAGTGAGAGCTGTGTGCCCTGTGAATCCCAGGTCCTCCTTCACTCCCCCAGAGGTTAGCCCAGCTCTGGACTCTGGACCTGAAGGCACAGTGTGAAGTCTGGGAGCTGGGAGCTGGGCCCACTGAGTGCCATTTCTATCATGAGAGGAGAACAAGAGGCTGCAGCCCACAGACCCCTCTTGACAGGTGGCTCCTGGCCTCTCCATCCAGCCTTTAACAACAGGCTCTGCAGGAGCACCCCCTAGAGCTGACCCCAGGGAAGGGGCTGGCCATCAGGCAGGGCCACCTGGGCCTTGTCACAGATTTGATGGAGGCTAGCTAACAAAGGAGCAAGGGTCAAGGTTGACTTCCTTCCTTTCAGGCAAGTGGCTTTCTCACTGCTTAGTTGTGTTAGCGTTAGTCACTCTGTCGAGTCCGACCCTCTGTGACCCCATGGACTGTAGCTCACCAGGCTCCTCTATGCATGGGATTCTCCAGGCAAGAATCCAGGAGTGGGTTGCCATTTCCTTGACCAGGGGATCTTGCCAACTCAGAGACTGAACCCTGCTCTCCGGCATTGCAGAAAGATTCTTTACCATTTGAGCTACAATAAATGCAACAGGGAAGTCCTTTCCCTTCTTGTCCAGGCATCAACTTTTTGGTGATGTTTCCTTTTGCCTGTATTGTGCAGCTTGCAGGATCTTAGTCCCTGATCAGGGATTCAACTTGGGCCCTCGGCAGAGGAAGT
The DNA here is from genome assembly GCA_006410635.1 of Cephalophus harveyi. NCBI lineage: Eukaryota > Metazoa > Chordata > Mammalia > Artiodactyla > Bovidae > Cephalophus > Cephalophus harveyi. Next base: position 373,882 of record SJYT01034127.1, on the reverse strand, counting down.
GCTGAGTCCTAACCACTGGATGACCAGGAAATCCCCAGTGTTTTGTGTTTTCAGAGAAAGTTTCTGAACATTTGGTCAACCCAAGGAGTGAAGAATCACTTCCGAGAATCGTATTCTTAGAATCTCAAGATGTCTGTCCTGGGTTGACTGTGTCTCTGTCTGTCCCCAAGCCCCAGGTGTCCCTGAGCATCAGGGTGATGCACTTTAGGGGAGGAGAGTTGGAAAAATTGAAGTGGAAGCACCCACCAGGGCAGTGGGGAGAGGGGATCATTCCTATTTTTCTCTCAAAGCCTGTGTCTCCTTCTCTCTTAGGCGAATATGAGAAGCCCTCTTTGTCAGCCTGGCCAAGCCCCGTGGTTCCCTTAGGACAGACTGTGACTCTTCGGTGTCACTCTGGTCTTCAATTTGTGATATTCAGTCTGTTCAGAAGAGATGGGACCAGTTTGCACTTGCTCCAGCAACAACTTTTCAACACCTTCACCCTTGGCCCGGTGACCAGAGAACATGCCGGGTCCTACACATGTTCTGGAGCTGTCTGGTCTGGTTCTGTGTGGTCCGATGTCAGTGACCCCCTGCAGATTGTGGTCACAGGTGGGAGGGGTGCAGCCCAGCCCGGGACATCCGTGCCTGCAGGCAATCCTACCCTAGGTCCACGTGCCTGTGCAGTCAAAGACGTCCTCAGGATTCCCAACCAGAATAGAACCAAGAAAAGAGAACCAAGTCTGAGAGTTTAAACTCAGGGTGTTGAATAGAGGGATGCGTTCCCCTGGCTCAGAAGGAGGAGCCTCCCTAGGCATTAGTTAGACAGGATGCTGCCACTGCCTGCCAACTGGGAGGCTGAGAAGGGACCCTGATCCAGCACCTGCCACCCAGTAGGGAGCTGTAATCTCATATGAAGGAGCAGGGGTCCCAGTTAAGACCAAGTCAGCCCAGGAATGTTTCCAGTGGCATGAAGAGGGGGTCAGAGGTGGGGAAATGTTCACTTTTTTCTCCACCTCCTTCCCAATCTCCTGCCAATCATCACCCACATTCTAGGAGACGAGTGTGAAGGGAGCCAGGTATGTATTCTACCAGAGAAGCAGACCCACCCCAGCCCCCCACCACACATAATAGGGATGGGATGAAGTTAAGAGCACTGCAACCCACTCCAGTGTTCTCAACTGGAGAATCCCATGGACAGAGGAGCATGGCGGGCTACAGTCCATGGGGCCCCACAGAGTCAGACACACTGAAGGGACTGAGTATGCATGCATGAAGCTGAGGGCAGATCCAACAGCTGAAGAGCTTAGAATAAACACAGAGGAGGCTGGAGGTCTTGAGCAAAGAGAAACAGAAAAGCATGAGCCAGAGCCTGAGAACAAGGCTGAAGAAAATGCAACAGAACAGACAGGAAGGGCAATTGGCTTTGCTGCTTTGTGGGGAGGTTTTTCACACCTTCAGATGTCTGCAGATCCAACAGCTGAAGAGCTTAGAATAAACACAGAGGAGGCTGGAGGTCTTGAGCAAAGAGAAACAGAAAAGCATGAGCCAGAGCCCGAGAACAAGGCTGAAGAAAATGCAACAGAACAGACAGGAAGGGCAATTGGCTTTGCTGCTTCGTGGGGAGGTTTTTCACACCTTCAGATGTCAGTGGGGCCGCCAAGGTGGGGTGACTCACTGAAGCTCACAACCTGTTTGCTCCTAGGTGTGTTCACAAAAACCTCCATCTCAGCCCACCCAGGCCCCCTTGTGCGTAAAGGAGAGAATGTGACCCTCCAATGTCACTCATCGATGCTGCTTGACAAATTCATCCTGCACAAAGGAAGCATCACAGGGCATTTCCAGAGACGTGGAGAGACACTCACTGGTGGGCATGCCCCAGCTGAGTTCATCATTGGCCCCATGACTTTGTTGAGTGCGGGCACCTACAGATGCTACGGCTCTCTCAGCCACTCCCCCTATGTGTGGTCAGCCCCCAGCGACCCTGTGGACATCATCATCATAGGTGAGTGTGGCCAGACCAGACCCTCCTGCTCTCTGTGTCACAGAAGGTCTGGTGTCCAGTCCAGCATCAGTACCAGGAGAGAATGACAGGCGTGCAGAGACACTCACAAACACAGGAGAGGGACAAAGCAGAGAGAGGAGGTGTGAAAGCGGAAGGGAGAAGAGAACAGAGTCCCTGCCATGTGCTAAGGGGGAGAGACAGCCGGGGACAGAGCGAAGGAGTGAGAACGTGAAAGAACAACCAACGGAGAGAAATGTACCAGATCAGGGACGCGGGCAGTTCCCTGCTCAGGCAGCCACCGATGTTGGTTAAGGGGTTGGTTTCCCACTTTCATGTCAGAGCTCCCTTCCTCTGTCAGCAGCACACTGTGGTACCAGAGGCCCTGCAGTCCCGCCCCTGGGTGATCGAGATGGAGGTTGACACCCTGAAGTTGCTCAGCCTCGCGGTTTAACGCGTCCNGCCGATGGTGGTTACAGGGTTGGTTTCCCGCTTTCATGTCAGAGCTCCCTTCCTCTGTCAGCAGCACACTGTGGTACCAGACGCCCTGCAGTCCCGCCCCTGGGTGATCGAGATGGAGGTTGACACCCTGAAGTTGCTCAGCCTCGCGGTTTAACGCGTCCTTTTGCATAAAGAGAGGGGATTGGTCCCTCCTTCCCTCCCACTGAGGAGTCACATCCAGGCCCTGGGGTCGGACAGGGCAGCCTTGAACATGCCCTCAAGAATGAGACGTTCAAAGATTGAATGAGATTCTGGCAATTTCCACTCCATAATCTCTTCTTCTGGGTCAATGCCATGTTTTCTGATGGTCCCAGCAGTAGTTAGTATGCTCCATTTATTTCAAGAGAACTGCACGTTTGATTTTTAAAATTTATTTCTTATTTATGTTTGTTAAAGTCTAGTTGATTTCAGATGTTGTTAATTCCTGTTGTATAACAGAGTGATTCAGTTATTCATATATATACATATACTCTTTCTTTAAAAAAAGACATTAAATGACAATCCATTTTAAAAATTAATTTGTTCAACAGGATTTTAAATGACATTCCATTTTTAAGTTATTTCTGAAGTTTTTCCTGTGCTGGGTATCCCTTGCTGTGGGGCTTTCCCTCCTGGCGGTGGGCGGCCTTCTCATTGCAGTGATTCTCTTGTTGCACACTTCGGGCTTTAGTCCTCTATTTAGGCCTAGAGTTACTTTGTGCTCTGAGATCATGGTCTCTTCCTTACAGGTCTGTCCAGAAAACCCTCTCTCTCAGCCCAGGGCGGCCCCATGGTGAGGTCAGGAGAGAACGTGACCTTGGTCTGCAGCTCCAAGAGTGCCTTTGACCAGTTCCATCTGCTCAGGGAGGGGGAGAACCTTGGGCGCCTCCTCGCTGGAGGGCAGGGCCCCCTTGGAGCACTCCAGGCAGAGTTCCATCTGGGTCCTGGGACCCCAGCCCACAGCGGGGTCTACAGGTGCTACGGCTCCTTCACTCGCTCTCCCTACTCGTGGTCAGACTCCAGCGACCCACTGTTCCTGTCGGTCACAGGTGAGCAACCGCTTCCTGGCCCCTGCTGTGTTGTTCCTGTTCAGTCGCTATGTTGTGTCCCACCCTTTGCCGCCCCATGGACTGCAGCACGACAGACTCCTCTGTCCTTCACTACCTCCTCCTCGTGGGTCACAGCCTTGTAGTGCTGAAGGGGCCTTCGTACCTCAGTAAAGCTATGAGACAGTCGTGCAGGGCCTCCCAAGCCTGACGGGTCATAGTGAAGAGTCCTGACTAAAGGTGGTCCCCTGGAGGAGGAAATGGCAATCCACACCAGCATTTTTTCATTGAGAACCAATGAAGAGTCCCATGCTTTACATTATAGGAAATGAGATTGCACTGGGGAAATAGTCCATTTGGGTTTTTACAGTAAGATACATCTTACTGTATCATGAGCTCTATCTCATGGGCTCCATGTTGCTGTCAGGGGAACCATAGAGTTTCTGGAGAAATGGAGGCAATGAGAACCAGAGAGGAAGAGAGAAGGCAGATGGCATCTCAGCCCTCTTCCACCTCCTGTATGGATGCTCCATATCAGAGTCCTGTCTACTTAGGGAAAAAAGAAAAGGTTCAGGGTAGACCCAGGAGGAGGAGAGGCTGGGCTGATTTGGGAAGATCAGAGATTGCCTTGGTCCCTTGCTCTTAGTGTTTTCCCAGAAGCAGCTCTGACATACAGGTGATTCCCAATTAAGGAGCATAGACACTCATTCCCAGAGCAGAGAGGATGTCTCTAGTTTACAGCTGTCTTTCACCACCAGGCATATCCTTCCCGCCTCCTTCCACTATTACTTCTCCAGGATGGAGAGTGTACTCAGTGCATTCATGGGGAGAGACCAGAAGCCCTCCCCTCCCCCATCTGCAGGATGACAGAGTCAAGGACAGGCAGGAGGTCAACTTTCCAGAAAGAATAGTCCTCATTCAGTCAGTATGAGGTAGGTTACTGTTCACCCCTTCTGTCTTTTCTCCCATAGGATCCACTACAAGTACTTGCCCGTCAACCATGGAACCACAGACCACAGAAGGTAAGCAAGATGGTCTCCTATATCAGCAAATTTCTGAGAAGACAGAGGGCTCCTGTGTGAGTGTTCGCTCTGCCACCTCCCAGCTCTGTGACTTTGGGCTCCTGAACGTCCCTGTCACATCAGCATTTGAGACCATGGTCTGCCTAGAACCAGAGGGGACATTGAGTTTCTCATGGTCTGTGACTGTGAATTTCTAAATTGAACAAAGTACCACTATTACTTCTCCAGGATGGAGAGTGTACTCAGTGCATTCATGGGGAGAGACCAGAAGCCCTCCCCTCCCCCATCTGCAGGATGACAGAGTCAAGGACAGGCAGGAGGTCAACTTTCCAGAAAGAATAGTCCTCATTCAGTGGGTATGAGGTAGGTTACTGTTCACCCCTTCTGTCTTTTCTCCCATAGGATCCACTACAAGTACTTGCCTGTCAACCATGGAACCACAGACCACAGAAGGTAAGCAAGATGGTCACCTATCTCAGCAAATTTCTGAGAAGACAGAGGGCTCCTGTGTGAGTGTTCACTCTGCCACCTCCCAGCTCTGTGACTTTGGGCTCCTGAACGTCCCTGTCACATCAGCATTTGAGACCATGATCTGCCTAGAACCAGAGGGGACATTGAGTTTCTCGTGGTCTGTGACTGTGAATTTCTAAATTGAACAAAGTGGGTCAGAGTGACCTAACCCCATGCTTAAGGGAGATGCTTACCCTCCCTCCCCCAAGATCTTTGCAGAAGGATGGCGGAGCTGGCAGAGAATTTTAGGGAGCCCCTTCAATATGTGTTATTCCTCTGTTAGTGTTTTGTGAACTAAGCATTCCACAGGTCGGAAATATAAGTGTCATATCTTCTTGAGGATTCCATTCCAGGTCTATGTGGATGGAAGGGGAAATGTATTCAACCAAAAACACCATGCCTTGTCATACGGGGCAGCAGAGAAAAACTGCATCAGTGCCCAGGTGACCTTGGTTCAGATGTCTGCTAGTTTTACACAGCCTCTTTACTTTATCCACTGCTAGCATCTCTCCTGGATGCTTTGGTACCTCCTGGGTTGTGGAGACCATAACTGATCAGGTTGATAGATACTGACAGCTTGATGCAAGAATATAATAAATCCAGTGTGTAGGGGCACAGCATGTGCAATGAATACCCAGACCTTGCTTTTGCTTGTTGGCAGAAACACAGCTTCCTCAAGAGCACTCTAGCACGTGGTACATTGTCCTTGGGCTCTCCATAGCCTTCACTTCTACCAGCATCTTCCTCGCTGCTCTTGTCTGTCACTGGTGTTCTACCCCAAATCGTAAGTCTGAAGGTGGTGAGCTCAGCATCATCTGACCCAGGGGGAGGTGGGCTCATAGCAGAGAATGGCATATTCACTTCCTGTAGGTTAAAAACTGATTTCCATTGTTGTAATCCCTGTATGCATTGATTTATTCTTGGCTGCATCAAACCTTGGCTGAAGCATAGGGAATCCTCATTGTGGAGCTGGGGTGCAGTTCACGGATGCAGAGCTCATGGGCTCAACAGTTGCAGCATTGAGGACAGTTGCTTCAAGGCATGTGGGATCTCAGTTCTCCCACCAGGGATAGAACCCACGCTTCCTGAACTGGAAGGTTGACTCTTAATCCGTGGGCCACCAGAGACATTCCAAGCCCTGTTCTTCCCTTCAACTACAGCCATCCATTTTTCTGTCCTACATGATCTTGGGACTCTGCTGATATGTAGTGGAGCTTGGGCCACAACAGAAGACGTATGATGGGTTTATGGGTTTGCACAGGTTCCTGAGACAGTCCATGAATGGCTGGGCTTGTATATGGAATGTTTTGTTTTGTTTCATTTAGTGGAGTAGACAGGCTCAGCAACCTGGGGCACACTCCCGCCTTTTTCTAACTGTGATGTAGCTATCAAAGTTACGGAGGTCTGGAATAACTGCATCCTCCCTGAAGAGCCTTGACTCTCTTCCATTCACAGATGCTGCCATCATGGAAGGAGAGCCCATGGAAGACAGAACAGTGAATGGCAGGGTGAGTCCTCCCAGCCCAAACCCTTGCCATAGTCTGAGCCCTTCCAATGCCCAGTGGCCCAGCCTTCGAAGATGACGTCTCAGTCCATCATTCTCATCTCTCTCCTCTCAGGACTCTGCAGCAGAAGACGTGATATACGCTCACTTGGACCTCGGAATGTTTTGTTTTGTTTCATTTAGTGGAGTAGACAGGCTCAGCAACCTGGGGCACACCCCCGCCTTTTTCTAACTGTGATGTAACTATCAAAGTTACGGAGGTCTGGAATAACTGCATCCTCCCTGAAGAGCCTTGACTCTCTTCCATTCACAGATGCTGCCATCATGGAAGGAGAGCCCATGGAAGACAGAACAGTGAATGGCAGGGTGAGTCCTCCCAGCCCAAACCCTTGCCATAGTCTGAGCCCTTCCAATGCCCAGTGGCCCAGCCTTCGAAGATCATGTCTCAGTCCATCATTCTCACCTCTCTCCTCTCAGAACTCTGCAGCAGAAGACGTGATATACGCTCACTTGGATCTCAGGACCCTCTCCAAGAGCCAGTCCACTCCCGCTCCCCTGAGGCCCATGCACCCCTCTGCTGAGCCCATTATCTATGAGGAATTCAATGTAAACCAAGACCGTGCTGAGCTCTGACCTGGCCCCATCCTCTGAGCACACAGAGTGTCACAAATCGAGGACCTAGATCTCTTGTTAAAGGGGTTCCTCATGGACACTCCTTCTCCTCCAAAGCAGCCCAGCAGCTCTGAGGTGAAGAGTGGAGTCCAAGAATTATAGTATCATCTTCAAAAATCCCACCACCTCTTAATAATCTCCTGGCTATTCTAGGACTCTATTGTAACTATCTCACTGCTTGGGGAGATGCTATAATCAATCGCTCATACTAAGTAGCTTATCATGATCACCCTACTTTTTCTAAAATTCTAATAAAGCATAAAAAACTTGCCAGTTGATTCTTCAAATTATTCAGTTTAAAATAAAACAAAACCAATAAAGGAAAATCCCTCTTCAGTAACATTTTACAAGGGTAAACTTATTGGCAGGCCAAAACACTTGTAGACCTAGAGAGCAAACTTAGAGTTACTAGAGGGAAGAGTGGTGGGACAGATAGAGGGGAGTTTGGGATTGACGTGTGAACACTGCTATATTTAAAATAAAATGCTTTCCATGAAAAATAATAATGCTAGTTGGGAAAATAAAAAGATGAAGTATACTCTGTTTAGATAGCCAGTATGGTGCCACTAACCATATGAGGCTGAATACATGCATGCTAAGTCAACTCAGTCATGTCCTACTCTTGTGACCCATGGACTGTAGCTGCCCAGGCTCCTGTGTGCATGGGATTCTCCAGGCAAGAATACTGGAATCGGTTTCCCTTACCTTCTCCAGGGGATCTTCTCGGCCCATTGAGCCCAGGTCTCTCATGTCTATTGCAATGGCAGGCAGATTCTGTACCCCTGAGCCACCAGGGAAGCCCCCTCAGCTTTCTAAAAAGAATGAAGTCCTTGCTTTTTAGAACATGGATTGACTTGGAGGGCATTATGCTTCCTTTAATAAATCAATCAGGGAAAGAGAAAGGCTGTATGTTTTCACTTATATGTGGAATCTAAAAATCAAATAGGGATTTCTTTGATGGTCCAGTGACTAAGACTCTAGGTTCTTAATGCAGGGGGTCCATGTTCAGTCCCTGGTCAGGGAACTAGATCCCACAAGCTACAACTAAAAAGATACCATGTTCCACATCTCAGATCTGATGCAGCCAGATAAACAAAAATAAGTATTAAGAAAATAAAAATAAATGAACAAATATAACAAAAGAGAGTCAGACTCACAGATTCAAAGGAGAAACTAGTGGTTACCAGAGGGGAGAGGGGTGGATGCAAGGGGCAGCGAAGTATGTAGAGTGGATTAAGAAACACCTACAACCATTTTTAAATAAATAAGTCACAGGGCTATAATGTCCAGCACAGGGAATATAGTCAATATTTTATAAATTTCATATCGTGTGTAATCTATGAAAATACTGAATCACTATGTAACACACCTGTAACTAATATAATATTGTAAGCCAACTATACATAAATTTTAAAAAATTGTTACATGTTCAAGGAACTTGGCAGTGCATACATACAGGGAAAAGAAAATACAATATAAGAAAATCCATAAATTAAAAATAAATCATGAAATTAGTATTTTCAATAAAGACATTTAAAGAGAAAGAGCTGATGGCGGAGGAATAGGATGGGGAGACGACTTTCTCCCTCACAAATTCATCAAAAGAACATTTCAACGCTGAGTAAATTCTACAAAACAACTTCTGAATGCTGGCAGAGAACATTAGTCACCCAGAAAAGCAGATCATTGTCTTCAAAAACAGGTGGGAAAAAAATATAAAAGATGAAAAAAAAGAGACAAAGGAGGTAGGGAGGGAGCTCCATCCCAGGAAGGGAGTCCCATCCTGGGAAGGAAGTCTTAAGAAGAGAAACGTTTCCAAACACCAGGAAACACTCTCACTGCCGAGTCTGTGGTGAGCCTTGGAAGCACAGAGGGCAACATAACAGGGAGGAAAAATAAATAAATAATTAAAACCAATAGATTACGAGCCCAACGGTAACTCCCCCAGTGGAGAAGCAGCGCAGATGTCTGCATCTGCCACTGGCAAATGGGGGCTGGGCAGGGAGGCGAGGGAGCCATGGGCTGCAGTGCTTTTTAAGAATCGGGTGGAATGCCCAGCGCATAACCAGAGCGAACTAACTTGGGCTAGCAAACCAGACTGTGGGATAGCTACCACGCGAAAAGCTCTAACATAAGACACCACCAGGACCGTGCACAGAGCAAAGGACGGAACAGAAAAAGCCGGCTTCAGACCATCCCCCTCGGGTGACAGGTAGCCAGAGACGTAACGGTTGAAAGGGGGCAATCGCAGCCCAAGAGAGACATTACCTACCAAAATGCAAGCAGGCTTCTTTGCTAACTAAGACTTCTGGGGTTTCTGGACAGTCATCATCCACCTGAGAAGGGATATCAGCGGTGCACTCAGAAAACTGAGAACAGAGAGGGGAAAGGCGATAAGTTGCAGCAACCGTGCTCGCCAAACACCTGAGCTACTCGCACCTGGGAAGGGCACAAAATGCAGGCCCAACCGAATCTGCGCCTCTGAGGGCTACCTGAGCACTGAGCCTGAGCGGCTTAGACCGGGGAGGTGCATGCAGCCTAGGGCCGGCCTCAGACGGTTCCCAACGGAGCAACGTAGCGCCTGAGTGGTGTGTGCTGTTAGCAGGGGCAGGCCCAGCCTGGCTGAGACACTGCGAGCACATGCCAGTGTTATTTGTTTGTAGCATCCCTCCCTCCCCACAGCACGACTGAACAAGTGAGCCTAAAAAAAAAAAAAAGTGTCCACCACCTCCCCCTTTGTGTCAGGGCGGAAATCAGACCCTGAAGAGACCAGCAAACAGAAGAAGCTAAACAGGGGGAACCGCCTCGGAAGTGACCTCACACTGCCCACAACAACAGAGAAAGTCCCAGATATATCTTTACTATTTTTATGATCATTCTTTTTTTGTTGTTGATGTTGCTGTGGGATTGTTTTTTCTTCTTTTCTTTTTTAATTTTAACTTTTTAAAATTTTTAAGCCCTCTATTTCTCCTTTAATTTTAATGTTTATTACCTACTATTACTTTTCAAAAAAAAAAAAAAAAGACCCTGTTTTTAAAGCAAATGCCGTATATAGTTTTTTTGTGGTTGTTGTTGTTGTTTTTTAATAATTCTTGTGGCTTTTTTTCTTCTTCTTCTTCTTCCTCTTCTTCTTTTCTTTAATATTGTATTTTTGAAAATCAAACCTCTACTCTAGATTTTTAATCTTTCCTTTTTGGTATTTGTCATCAATTTTGTACATTTAAAAACCCAATCTTCAGTACCCAGTTTTACCTGAGAGCAAGATTACTGGCTTGACCACTCTCTCCTCCTTTGGACTCTCCTCTTTCTCCACCAGGTGGCCTCTGTCTCTTCCCTCCCTCTTCTCTTCTCTGCCCAACTCTGTGAATCTCCTTGTGTTCCAGACAGTGGAGAAAACTCAGGGAACTGGTTACTGGCTGGATCTGTCTCTCTCCTTTTCATTTCCCTCTTTTATCCTCCTGGCCACCTCTGTCTCCTTCCTCCCTCTCTTCTTCCCTGTATAACTCCGTGAACACCTCCAAGCGGTCCAGACTGTGGAGTGCACATAGGAAGTGATTATTGGCTAGCTTGCTCTCTCCTCTTTTGATCCCACCTCATCTCATTCCATTCACCTCTAACTACCCCCTCCCTCTTGTCTTCTCCATGTAACTCAGTGAAGCTCTCTGGGTGTCCCTCAATGTAGAGAAACTTTTCATCTTTAACCTAGATGTTTTATCAATGGTGCAATATAGAAGGAGAAGTCTTGAGGCTACTGTAAAAATAAAACTGAAAACCAGAAGCAGGAGGCTTAAGTCCAAATCCTGAGAACATCAGAGAACTCCTGACTCCAGGGAACATTAATCGATAGGAGCTCATCAAATGCCTCCATACCTACACTGAAACCAAGCACCACCCAAGGGCCAACAAGTTCCAGAGCAAGACATACCACACAAATTCTCCAGCAACACAGGAACACACCACTAAGCTTCAATATACAGGCAGCTCAAAGTTACTCCAAAACCATTGACGTCTCATAACTCATTACTGGACACTTCATTGCACTCCAGAGAGAAGAAATCCAGCTCCACCCACCAGAACTCTGACACAAGCCTCCCTAACCAAGAAACCTTGACAAGCCATGGATACAACCCCACCCGCAGTGAGGAAACTACATAATAAAGAGAACTCCACAAATTCTCAGAATATAGAAAGGCCACCCCAAATGCAGCAATATAACCAAGATGAAAAGACAGAGGAATACCCAGCAGGTAAAGGAACAGGAGAAAAACCCACCAAACCAAAGAGGAAGAGATAGGGAATCTACCTGAGAAAGAATTCCAAATATTGATAGTGAAAATGATCCAAAATCTTGAAATCAAAATGGAATCACAGATAAATAGCCTGGAGACAAGGATTGAGAAGATGCAAGAAAGGTTTAACAAGGA
>SJYT01034127.1:251348-356774 GCA_006410635.1 Cephalophus harveyi | reverse complement strand
GCCTTTGGAATGGGAGAAAATAATAGCAAATGAAGCAACTGACAAACAACTAGTCTCAAAAATATACAAACAACTTATGCAGCTCAACTCCAGAAAAATAAATGACCCAATCAAAAAATGGGCCAAAGAACTAAATAGACATTTCTCCAAAGAAGATATATGGATGGCTAATAAACACATGAAAAAATGTTCAACATCACTCATTATCAGAGAAATGCAAATCAAGACCACAATGAGGTACTATTTCACACCAGTCAGAATGGCTGTGATCCAAAAGTCAACAAGCAATAAATGCTGGAGAAGGTGTGGAGAAAAGGGAACCCTCTTACACTGTTGGTGAGAATGCAAACTAGTACAGCCACTATGGAGAACAGTGTGGAGATTCCTTTAAAAATTGCAAATAGAACTGCCTTATGACGCAGCAATCCCACTGCTGGGCATACACACCAAGGAAACCAGAATTGAAAGAGCCACATGTACCCCAATGTTCATTGCAGCACTGTTTATAATAGCCAGGACATGGAAACAACCTAGATGTCCATCAGCCGATGAATGGATAAGAAAGCTATGGTACACATACACAATGGAGTATTACTCAGGCATTAAAAAGAATACATTTAAATCAGTTCTAATGAGGTGGATGAAACTGGAGCCAATTATACAGAGTGAAGTAAGCCAGAACGAAAAACACCAATACAGTATACTAACACATATATATGGAATTTAGAAAGATGGTAATGATAACCCTGTATGTGAGATAGCAAAAGAGACACAGATGTATTGAACAGAATTTTGGACTCTGAGGGAGTGGGAGAGGGCGGGATGATTTGGGAGAATGGCATTGAAACATGTATACTATCATGTAAGAAACGAATCGCCAGTCTATGATTGATACAGGATACAGGATGCTTGGGGTTGGTGCACTGGGATGATCCAGAGAGATGATATGGGGAGGGAGGTGGGAGGGGGGGTTCAGGATTGGGAACTCATGTACACCCATGGTGGATTCAGGTCAATGTATGGCAAAACCAATACAGTATTGTAAAGTAAAATAAAGTAAAAATAAATTTTTTAAAAAAAATAAATAAAATAAAATAATAAAAGGTCTTAATAAGAAAAATAAATAAATAAAGAGAAAGAGCTGAGACCTCAGGTCTGGGCTGAGATGGCTCTTTAGCCCTGCCTGGAGACATCGGAGCCAGATCCATGGAGGGGTCACCCGCTGCTGCAGGGCCAGGGCTGTGGGAACCCAGAGGGGCAGCCGCAGCCCCCCAGGGACCACATCCTGTTTAACCTCTAGGGCCCCGTGGTCTCCTCATCTGTACAGGGTGGGGGCGGGGGCGGCTGGGCCCTCAGAGCTGCAGACATGTCTTCCATCCTCTCTGAGCTTCTCCTCCTCAGCCAGACGTGCAGGGCAGGGAGGGGACCACAGGAGGGCAAGGGACGCCCACCTTGCCCCCAGCTCACGGGAACCTCAAGGCTCAGACAGCTTGAGGGGCCAGGGATCCTGATGGGGAGAGAATCAGCCCAAGCTTTCAGTGGCAAATCTCTCACTTCCAGGGCTGAGTCGGGGCCAAGGGACCCTGAACCCTGCAGGTGTGTTCTCCCGGGTCTCCTGGGACCCATATCTCACTTGAGTCCTGGGAAGTTGGTAGGGTGCGAGGTGGGAGACCTGAGATTCTAGAATGATGCTGATGAAACCTGGAAGGGCTCCTGAGATGAGCTGGGGATTCAGGGGTGGGGAGGTCCTGGGACTCAGCCTCTGACTTTCTTCCAGGGACCTTTTAGAAGCTCACCATCTGGGTCGAGGCTCTTTGGGGCAGCTCAGGGTGCCCATGTGAATACACCAAATGCAGGGTTGGAGTGTGAGAGTGAGTACACAGATTCAGGGAGTATGCTGCAGTTGGCCTGCACTATTTGGAGAAGGAAATGGCAATGCATTCCAGTATTCTTGCCTGCAAAAACCCATGAACATTGGAGCCTGCCAGCCTACAGTCCATAGGGTTGCAAAGAGTCGGACTCGACTGAGTGACTTCATTTCTTTCATTTCATTTTAAAATTTATTTATTTCATTGGTTCTATTTTTAATCTCATCATATACATATTTTATTGAATGTAGTTGACTTACAGTGTTTCAGGTGCACAACAAGGTGATTTTCAGTTATACAAACACAGATACATTATTTTTCAGATTATTTTCCATTTTAGGTTATTACAAGATATTGACTATAGTTCCCGTGCTATACAGTAAATCTTTGCTGCTTGTTGCCTATCTTTATTTTTTTTATTAGAAATCTAGCATTGTATTCATACTTCTATTTTTAAATTTATGGTATATTTCATGTCAGTGTTATGCTACACTGAGAGTGAAAGCATGATGCCCAAATCCCTCCATATCCATGATAAAAGTAAATGGAAAACAATGGCCATGTTAATTGTGGGGGGAAATATTGAATCGCATTATGTTACTGATGGGCTTTCCTGGTGACTCAGATGATAAGAATCTGCCTGCAATGCAGGAGTCATGAGTTCGATCCCTCGGTTGGGAAGATCTCTTGGAGAAGGAAATGGCAACCCACTCCAGGATTCTTGCCTGGAGAACCCCCATGGTCAGAGGAGTCTGGCGGATTGCAGCCCATGGGATCAGAAAGAGTCAGAATGACTGAGGGCCTAAGCTATTCTCAAGGCTCTGAACTCGAAAGGTATAACACTTTCCTGTTCGTATAGAGATTAAAAAGTGGCACAACAGACAGAACCTTTTGTCTTGTCAGGGGCTTAAAAGGACATTATGACCAGACCTGCATGGACAGCTTCAAGAACAAAGGATTCCAGGATTAAAAGATTTCCACAGTGGAGGGGACGTAAGTATAGCTATGGCTGATCCGTGTTGATGTATGGCAGAAACTAGCAATATTGTAATTGTCCTTAAACTAAAAATAAATAAATTAAGGGGGGAAAAAAGTTTGCAACAGGACTTCCCTGGTGGGCCAGTGGTTGTGAAATGCCTGCCTATGTGGGGGACATGGGCCCAATCCCGGGACCGAGAAGATTCCACATGCCTCGGGGCAGTTAAGCCCGTGGGCCACAAGCCCATGTGCCCAGAGCGGGTGCTCCACAAGAGAAGTCATGGTGATGAGAAACCCTGAACCACAGCAAAGGGCAGCCCCCTTCCCACACCCAGAGAAAGCCTGTGCACAGCGACGAAGAGCCAGCACAGACACTAACTAGTTCATTAAAACACTGCAACAACCAGCCACACCTCCTCCTCTTTTAGTGTGTGTGTGTAAGTGTGAAAGTGTGAGTTCACACATGGGTGTTTAATCTATATTGTTCTCTCTTCCCCTTGGAATTTTCTTCCCCATGGGCTAAGGTTATTTTACATTCAGTAAACACTGACCATCCCTCTCACTCCCCAAAAAGCCCATCTAAGTCAGGTAAGATGATTCTTTGGGGCACAAGTTCACCATCTCGTTGGTCTGTTGGCTTTCCAAATAAAGCTGAGCATATATCTGGTAAAAAACTATACCTTGAAAAGACTCATGCACCCCTACTTTCATAGCAGCAAAACCTACAATAGCCAAGACATGGGAACAGCCTAATTGTCCATCAAGAGATGAATAGATAAAGAAGATGTGTATGCTTATACACACAGAGAATGGAACACCACTTAGACATTTAAAGAATGAAATCATGCCATTTGCAGCAGCATGGATGGACCTGGAGATTAACATATTAATGGAAGGAGACAGAAAGGGAAAGACAATTTTCATGTGCTATCACCCATATGTGGAATCTAAAAGGAACATATTAATGAAACAGGAACAGACTCACAGACATAGAGAACAGGCTTGTGGGTTGCCAAGGAGGGAAGCAATGGGAGCTTGGGATTAGCAGATGAAATCTATTTATACATAGAATGAGTAAAGAATGAGCTCCAATTAAATAAATTTAAATTTAAAAAATAAAAATAAAGCTCCCCTATTAAAAAAAAAAAAAAAGGAATGATGTCCTACATTATGGCACAGGGAATTCTATCCAGTATCTTGCCATAAATCACAATGGAAAAGAATATAAATGTCAAGCTGAATCAATATGCTGTACAAATATTGTAAAAAATTAGCCTCCAATTAAAATAATAAATTTCTATTAAAAAATAAAAAGTAATAAAATAATAAATAAAAGTTTTTAATTTTTTAAAATTTGTGATTTATATGTTTGCAATGAAACATTACATGCAGTAAAAATGCACAAACTGAAATGACAAAGAATACAGATCAATTCTAAACATGATATTAAGTAAATAAAAGGACATTTTAAGAAGGGTGACTGTACTGCTACTCCATTACATACATAATCATCAAGAGGATACCTGATTTATTACTTAGGGAGCATCACTAATGTTAACGACCCCCACCCCCAGCACAATGGTGTGTAATCGCTGCCCTTACTGAGGTTCTTTCCTGTCTATGAACAACAGCTGAACTGGGTGTATATCTGCCTTTGGCCTCCTGAAACAGCTGGGCCATTTTGTCCCAGTTTGGAGTTGATTGTTGTGGACACGCCCCTCACTCAAGCATTCTGGAGCTTGAAGTGTCTACTTGACATATTTTGTGTTCATCTGAGTATCTAGGAAACGAGGTGGTCCACCTTTTCAGGCAGAACAAATCCCCCTCCCCCAAAAACACCACAGTCACCTGTACACACATTATCTTTGTGTACATGTGTGGTCCTTGGATTGGAAAGGGAGGAAGAGAGAGAGAGACAGAGAGAGTGTTGTGTGCAAAGTTTCCACTCACAGTCACAAAATAATTTCAGATGAAGAAGAGTCAGAGAAAGACAAATATCAGATGATATCGCTTACTTGTGACATCTGAAAAAATGAACTTATTTACAAAGCAGACTCACAGAGAATGAACTTACAGTTACCAGGGGGGATAGTGTTGGGGGGATAGTGTCAGGGGGAGGTTAGATTGGAAGTTTGGGATTGACATATACACCAGGCTATATTTTAATGGATGACCAACAAGGACCTACTGTATAAAACAGAGAATTCTACTTAACATTCTGTAACTACCTAAGTGGGAAAAGAATTTGAAAAGCAACAGATGCATGTATATGTGTAACTGAGTCACTTTGCTGTACACCTGAAACTAACACAGTTAGTTCCTTAATCAAATATATTACAATGTAGAATTTTTTACTATTTTCAAAGAGCCATAATATGCAGGTCTGGTCCTCCATAAGAATGCAGAATCAAAGTTTCTATTAATGAGTCTTTAATTGGCAACCTGCACTGAGCCTGAAATATGATGTGGGTACATGTGGTTTCTCTTCTGTGAAGAGTTAAGGTTAATGAGATTTATCATGAGCTTGGGAAAAGCATCCTGCATGGTATACACTGAATCACAATTACTATTTCCGAAAGGCAGCAAGATCTGTTCGAATCTCTTAGGTTTATAGTGTCTAGGGAAACAAACGTGATGCTCAGGCCATGAGGTGTGCTCAGTGATGCGGCTCAGGTCAGACTTTCATCCCTGGCATGAGAAGAGGCTGGCTATCGTCCCATGTGACATGAACCAGGCTGACTGTCCCAAGAACACTGACCGGTTCCGCATCCTGTGACTCTGTCAGCTTTGCTCAGCTCTGCCTCCCGTTTCACAGAAGCAGAGCCATGTGCCTCACACTCCTCAGCCTCCTGAGTCTCGGTGAGTCTGGAAAGACAGTCAGAAAGAATTATGGTGGAAATCAGGGGATCGTTGCACCATAGACTAGGTTCCTGGATGAAGGTGCAAGGAGTGTGAGGTCCTTCAGAACAAGCCATCTCTGACGGGGTTTTCCTCCTAGGGTTCTGTGTGAGTCTGAGGATCTGGGCAGCTGTGGGTGAGTCCTCCCCATCCCTTCTTTCTCTGTTGAGCAGAGCAGTTGGGGCTGATGCAGAGGACACTGGGGGCCGGGGTGAGCCCCCTGTGAGTACAGTGAGAGCCACGTGTCCTGTGGATCCCAGGTCCTCCTATTGGCCTTGATACTCATCTTCACTCCCCCCCAGAGTTTAGCCCAACTCTGGACTCTGGACCTGAAGGCACAGTGTGAAGTCTGGGAGCTGGGAGCTGGGCCCACTGAGTGCCATTTCTATCATGAGAGGGGAGCAAGAGGCTGCAGCCCACAGACCCCTCTCGGACAAGGTGGCTCCTGGCCTCTCCATCCAGCCTTAACAACAGGATCTGCAGGAGCACCCCCTAGAGCTGACCCCAGGGAAGGGTCTGGCCATCAGGCAGGGCCACCTGGACCTTGTCACACATTTGATGTAGGTTAGCTAACAAAGGAGTGAGGGTCAAAGTTTACTTCCTTCTTTGCAGGCAAGTGGCTGTTTCACTGCTTAGTTGTGAGGGGGAAGTGCCCATGAGGGCAGTGGGGAGAGGGGATCATTCCTATTTTTCTCTCAAAGCCTGTGTCTCCTTCTCTCCTAGGTGAATATGAGAAGCCCTCTTTGTCAGTCTGGCCAAGCCCCGTGGTTCCCTTAGGACAGACTGTGACTCTTCGGTGTCACTCTGGTCCTCAATTTGTGATATTCAGTCTGTTCAGAAGAGATGGGACCAGTTTGCACAAGCTCCAGGAACAACGTTTCAACACCTTCACCCTTGGCCCGGTGACCACAGAACATGCCAGGTCCTACACATGTTCTGGAGCTGACTGGTCTGGCTCTGCGTGGTCTGATGTCAGTGACCCCCTGCAGATTGTGGTCACAGGTAGGAGGGGTGCATCCCAGCCCGGGACATCCATGCCTGCAAGCAATCCTACCCTAGGTCCACGTGCCTGTGCAGCCAAAGATGTCCTCAGGATTCCCAGCCAGAACTGAACCAAGGAAAGAGAACCAAGTCTGAGAGTTTAAACTCAGGGTGTTGAATAGAGGGATGCATTCCCCTGGCTCAGAAGGAGGAGCCTCCCTAGGCATTAGTTAGACAGGATGCTGCCACTGCCTGCCAACTGGGAGGCTGAGAAGGGACCCTGATCCAGCACCTGCCACCCAGTAGGGAGCTGTAATCCCATATGAAGGAGCTGGGGTCCCAGTTAAGACCAAGTCAGCCGAGGAATGTCTCCAGAGGCGTGAAGTGGGGGTCACAGGTGGGGAAATCTTGACTTTTTCTCCACCTCCTTCCCAATCTCCTGCCAATCATCACCCACATTCTAGGAGACGAGTGTGAAGGGAGCCAGGTATGGATTCTACCAGAGAAGCAGACCCACCCCAGCCCCCCACCACACATAAAGGGATGGGATGAAGTTAAGAGCACTGCAACCCACTCCAGTGTTCTCAACTGGAGAATCCCATGGACAGAGGAGCATGGCGGGCTACAGTCCATGGGGCCCCACAGAGTCAGACACACTGAAGGGACTGAGTATGCATGCATGAAGCTGAGGGCAGATCCAACAGCTGAAGAGCTTAGAATAAACACAGAGAAGGCTGGAGGTCTTGAGCAAAGAGAAACAGAAAAGCATGAGCCAGAGCCTGAGAACAAGGCTGAAGAAAATGCAACAGAACAGACAGGAAGGGCAATTGGCTTTGCTGCTTCATGGGGAGGTTTTTCACACCTTCAGATGTCAGGGGAAGTGCCGATGTGGGGTGACTCACTGAAGCTCACACGCTCTTTGCTCCTAGGTGTGTTCACAAAACCCTCCATCTCAGCCCACCCAGGCCCCCTCATTCATGCAGGAGAGAATGTGACCCTCCACTGTCATTCATCCATGCTGCTTGACAAATTCATCCTGCACAAAAGAAGCAGCACAGGGCATTTCCAGAGACGTGGAGAGACGCTCACTGGTGGGCATGCCCCAGCTGAGTTCATCATTGGCCCCATGACTTTGTTGAGTGCGGGCACCTACAGATGCTACGGCTCTCTCAGCCGCTCCCCCTATGAGTGGTCAGCCCCCAGCGACCCCGTGGACATCATCATCACAGGTGAGTGTGGCCAGACCAGTCCCTCCTGCTCTCTGTGTCACAGAAGGTCTGGTGTCCAGTCCAGTATCAGTACCAGGAGAGAAGGACAGGCGTGCAGAGACACTCACAAACTCGGGAGAGGGAACAAAGCAGAGAGAGAGGAGGTGTGAACACAGAGGGAGAAGAGAACAGAGTCCCTGCCGTGTGCTAAGGGGAAGACACAGCCAGGGACAGAGTGAAGGAGCGAGAACGTGAAAGAACGATGAACGGAGACAAATGCACCAGAGCAGGGACGCGGGCAGTTCCCCACTCAGGCAGCCACCGATGGTGGTTAAGGCGTTGGTTTCCCGCTTTCATGTCAGAGCTCCCTTCCTCTGTCAGCAGCACATGTGGTACCACACGCCCTTGCAGTCCGGCCCCTGGGTGATCGAGATGGAGGTCAACACCCTGAAGTTGCTCAGCCTCTTGCTTTAACGCGTCCTTCTGCACAAAGAGGGGGGGAGTGGTCCCTCCATCCCTTCCACTAAGGAGTCACGTCGAGCCCCTGTGGTCAGACAGGGCAGCCTTGAACACGCCCTCAAGAATGAGACAGTCAAAGATCAAATGAGATTCTGGCAATTTCCACTCCTTAATCTCTTCTTCCGGGTCAATGCCATGTTTTCTGATAGTCCCAGCAGTAGTTAGTAAGTTCCATTTATTTCAAGAGAACCGCACGTTTGATTTTTTATATTTTTTATTTATGTTTGTTAAAGTCTAGGTGATTTAAGATGTTGTTAATTCCTGTTGTACAACAGAGTGATTCAGTTATTCATATACATATATACTCTTTCTTTTAAAAAGGACATTAAACAACAATCCATTTTTAAAATGATTTATTTGTTTATAAGGATTTTAATTGACACTCCATTTTTAAGTTATTTCTGGAGTTTTCTCTGTGCCGGGTATCCCTTGCTGTGGGGCTTTCTCTCCTGGCGGGGGGCGGCCTTCCCATTGCAGTGCCTCTCTTGTTGCACACTTCAGGCTTTAGTTCTCTATTGAGGACTAGAGTTACCTTGTGCTCTGAGATCAAGGTCTCTTCCTTGCAGGTCTGTCCAGGAAACCCACTCTCTCAACCCAGGGGGGCCCCATGGTGAGGTCAGGGGAGAACGTGACCTTGGTCTGCAGCTCCAAGAGCGCCTTTGACCAGTTCCATCTGCTCAGGGAGGGCGGGTACCATGGGCGCCTCCTCACTGGAGGGCGGGGCCCCCGCGGAGCACTCCAGGCAGAGTTCCCTCTGGGTCCTGGGACCCCAGCCCACAGCGGGGTCTACAGGTGCTACGGCTCCTTCACTCGCTCTCCCTACTCGTGGTCAGACTCCAGCGACCCACTGTTCCTGTCGGTCACAGGTGAGCAACCGCTTCCTGGCCCCTGCTGTGTTGTTCCTGTTCAGCCGCTATGTTGTGTCCCACCCTTCGCCGCCCCATGGACTGCAGCACGACAGACTCCTCTGTCCTTCACTACCTCCTCCTCGTGGGTCACAGCCTTGTAGTGGTGAAGGGGCCTTCGTACGTCAGTAAAGCTATGAGCCATGTCATGCAGGGCCACCCAAGACAGACGGGTCATAGTGAAGAGTCCTGGCAAAACGTGGTCCCCTGGAGGAGGAAATGGCAGCCCATTCCAGTATTCTTGCCTGGAGAACCCATGAAGAGTTCCATGCTTTACAATACATTAAATCACATTGTGGGGGTGAAGAAGGCCATTTGGCTTTTCCCATAATATCTTACTGTATCACTGAGCTCCTTCTCAAGGGCTCTGTGTTGGCGTCAGGGGACCTTAGGGCTTCTGGAGAAATGGAGGCAATGAGAACCACAGAGGAAGAGAGATGGTAGATGGCATCTCAGCCCTCTTCCACCTCCTGTATGGATGCTCCACAGCAGAGTCCTCTCTATCCAGACAAATAAAGAAAAGGGTCAGGGTAGACCCAGGAGGAGGAGAGGCTGGGCTCTTTCGGGAGGATCTGAGATTGCATTGGCCCCTTGTTCTTAATGTTTTCCCAGTACTACCTCTGACATACAGGTGATTTTCCAATTGAGGAACATTGATACTCATTCATGGAGCAGAGAGGATATCTCTTGCTTACAGCTGTCTTTCATTGTCAGGCATATCTTTTCCACCTCCATCTACCATCTCTTCTCTGGAATGGAGGGTCTACTCAATGCATTCACGGTGAGGGACCAGAAGCTCTCCCCTCCCCCATCAGTGCTCTGAGGGATGACAGAGTCAAAGACAGGCAGGAGGTCAATCTTCCAGAAACTAGAGTCCTCCTTTGATGGGGCAAGGATTTTCCACCTCCATCTACCATCTCTTCTCTGGAATGGAGGGTCTACTCAATGCATTCACGGTGAGGGACCAGAAGCTCTCCCCTCCCCCATCAGTGCTCTGAGGGATGACAGAGTCAAAGACAGGCAGGAGGTCAACCTTCCAGAAACTAGAGTCCTCCTTTGATGGGGCAAGGAAGGTTACTGTTCACCACTTCTGGCTTTTCCCCCTAGGATCCACTACAAGTACTTGCCCATCAACCATGGATCCACACATCACAGAAGGTAAGCAAGACGGTCTCCTATCTCAGTAAAATTTTTAGAAGACAGAGGGTTCCTGTGTGAGTGTTTGTTCTACCACCTCCCAGTTCTGTGACTTTGGGCTCTTCAATGTTCCTGTCACGTCAGCATTTGAGATCATGTTCTGTATTAGAACCAGAGGGGGCACTGAATTTCTCATTCTCTAGGACTGGGGATTTCTACATTGAACAAAGCGAGACAGAGTGACTTGACCCCATGCTAAGGGAGATGCTTACACTCCCACCACCAGCAATTTTGGGGAAGGATGAGGGGACAAGGGGAGGATTTTAGGGAGCACCTTCACTATGTGCTATTCCTCTGCTAGTGTTTATGAACTAAACATTCCACAGTTCAGAAATAGAAGTGTCATGTCTTCTTGAGGACTCCATTCCAGGCATATGTGGATGGAGGGGGAAATGTATGGAGGATTAAAGCAGTCCCCATTCGTACAAAAGCACCATGCCTTGTCATAGAGGCCACAGAGAAAAACTGCATCAGTGCCCAAGGGACCTGGTTTCAAACCACTGCTGGTCTTGCATGGCCTCTTTACTTCGTCCACTGCTAGCATCTCTCCTGGATGCTTTGGTGCCTCCTGGGAAGTGGAGATCATACTGATCAGGTTGAGAGCTGCTGACACACTTTGACACAAGGATACAATAACTCCTGTGTGTAGGGGCAGGGTGTATGCAACGGATAACCAGATCTTTTTCCGTTGGCTTGTTGGCAGAAGCACGGCTTCCTCAAGGCCACTCCAGCCAGCTGCACCTTCTCCTTAGGCTCTCTGTAGCCTTCATCTACACCAGCATCTTCCTCGCTGTTCTTGTCTGTCACTGGTTACCCACAAAGTAAGTATGAAGAGCCAAACTGTCACTGCTGTTCTACCCAAAATCGTAAGTTTGAAGGAGGGAAACACAGCATCATCTGACCCAGGGGGATGTGGGCTCATAGCAGAGAATGGTGTTTTCACTTCCTGTAGGTTAAAATCTGATTTCCATTGTTGTAATCTGTGAATGAATATCTTCCAGAGGACAATGGAACCATGTTCGTTTTATGAAAATATGTGTTAATTAATTAATTACTTTACAATATTGTATTGGTTTGGCCATACATCAACATGAATCTGCCACAGGTATACACGTGTTCCCCATCCTGAACACCCCTCCCTCCTCCCTCTCCTTACCAGCTGCATCAGGTCTCAGCTGCAGCATGGGGGATCCTCACTGGGGTCCTAGGGTGCAGTTCAAGGCTCCAGAGCTCGCGGGCTAAGAGTTGCAGCATTGAAGATAGTTGCTTCAAGGCATGTGGGATCTCAAATCTCCCACCAGGGATAGAACCCACACGCTCTGTACTGGAAGGTGGACTCTTAATCCCTGGGCCACCAGGGACATTCCAAGCCCTGTTCTTCCCTTCAACCACAGCCATCTGTTCTTCTCCCCTTTATGATCTTGTGAATCTGCTGATATGCATTAGAGGATTGTCCATAACGGAAGATGTAGGATGGGCTCTGTGGGTTTGCACAGATTCCTGTGAGAGTCCATCAGTGGCTGGGCTTATATATGGGATGTTTTTTTGTTTTTTTAACATAGTGGAGTAGACAGACCCAGCACCCTGGGACATACCCCTGCTTTTTTGGCTTTGATGTTCCCACCAAAGATATGGAGTTCTAGAAGAATCGCCTCCACCCCAAGAGCCTTGAGTCTCTTCCATTCGCAGATGTTGCCATCACGGAAGAAGAGCCCAAGGAAGAGAGAACAGTGAATGGAGAGGTGGATCCTCCCAGCCCAAACCCTTGCCATAGCCTGAGCCCCTGCAATGCCCAATGCTCCAGCCTTCAAAGATCACATTTCATTCCATCATTCACATCTCCTTCTTCTCAGGACCCACCAGCAGAGGACGTGATATTCGCCCACTTGAACCACAGGACCCTCTCTGAGAGACTGTTCACTTCCACTCCCCTGAGTCCCATGCCCCTCTTCGCCGAGACCAGTATCTCTGAGGAATTCGATGTAAACCAAGACTATGCTGAGCCCTGATCTGGCCCCATCCTTTGAGCACACAGTGTTATTAATTGAAGAGTTACCTCTCTTTTTAAAGGGGTTCCTCCGTGGGCACTCCTTCTCCTCCTCCAAAGCAGCCCAGCAGCTCTGAAGTTAAGAGGGGAGTCCAAGAATTACAGAATCGTGACAGCAAAAGAGACACAGATGTATAGAACGGACTTTTGGACTCTGTGGGAGAGGGAGAGGATAGGATGATTTGGCAGAATAGCATTGAAACGTGTATACTATCATGTAAAAATGAAGCACCAGCCTATGTTCGATACAGGATGCTTGGGGCTGGTACATGGGGATGATCCAGAGAGATGATATGGGGTGGGAGGTGGGAGGGGGATTCAGGATTGGGAGCTCGTATACACCCATGGTAGATTCATGTCAGTGTATGGCAAAACCAATACGGTATTGTAAAGTAAAATAAAGTAAATATAAAATTTTTTGAAAAATAAAAAATAAGTAAATAAATAAAAATCCCACCACCTCTTAGTAATCCCCTGGCTATTCTAACACTCTATTTTAACTATCTAACCTTTTGGGAGAACGTATTCTAATCAATTGCACATACAGGGTAGGTTACCATGATCATCCTACTTTTTTGAAAATTCCAGTAAAGCATAAAAATTTGCAAGTTGAGCCTTCAAATTATTCAGTTTAAAATTAAAGAAAGCCATTTTTAAAAAACCTCTCTTCAGTAATGGTTTACAAGGATGAACTTGTTTACAAGACAGAAAACAACTTCTAGACTTAGAGAACAAATTTAGAGTAACAGAGGGGAAGGATGGGGGGAGAGATAGATTGGAAGTTTAAGATTAACATGTGCACACTGCTATATTTAAAACAAAATGCTATCCATGAAACAATAATAAACGCAGTGCAAGTTGGCCGAAGAAAGATGAAGTCTATTCTGTTTGAGATATCCAGTGTGGTGCCACATGAGGCTGTGTGTGTGCATGCTACAGCGATTCAGTCATGTTCGATTGTTTGTGACCCCATGGATGTTGTGTAGCTCGCTAGGCCCTTCTGTGCGTGGGATTCTCCAGGTAAGAATTCTGGAGTGGGTTGCCATTCCCTTCTCGAGGGGATCTTCTTGACCCAGGGATCGAACCCACGTCTCTCATGTCTCTTGCATTGGCAGGCGCATCCTTTACCACTGAGCCATCAGGGAAGGCCCGTCAGCATTTTCCCAGCCATGTGCCATTAGGCTGCTGGGGTTTCAGGGGTAGAAACAGGACAACAAGATCCCCCTCAGTCTGGATCCACACTGGCCGATGAAGTACTCACCCAGCCACGCGGTACAGACAATGACTCTACACATATATGAAGTGAAGCATTCAGTTCTTCAGTCACACCCACCACATTTCAAGTGCTCAGTAGCGTCATGTGGCCAGGTGCCATGGTGCTGGACAGAGCAGATGTTTAAAACATCCCATCGTCACAGAGAATTCTAGTGGACATTCCACTCCAGATCACTGAGAGCTGCAGAGAGAACACTTGCCCCAGGGAAGCTTTGCACGTGTTGTGTTAATCCATCAATATTTGCATGTTTTGTCTTTCTTGCTTATTTTCAACAAAGCCAAGGATTTCAGAATTTTGTGCCTTTTAAGTTATCAAGTGTTGGCACGATGTGGCTTGGCTCAACCAAGCGGAGAGCTGAAGAGGATAACACCATGAGGACCCCGGTGTGAAGTGAGCTGGCAAATGGGGTGAAAATCAAGCGCCATGGAGCCTTAGTTGCTCATTGAGCTATCTCTGTGTGATGTCTCTCGTGGCTTAGAACTAAGCCACCCAAGAACTCTTTTACCAAGAAATGTCAGGATCGCTTAAAGTGAAGACATTCTGGGGCTCCCGTGTTGCTACTCTCACTGTTTCCATTTTTCCCCTAATTATCCTTTTTTTTTTTTTTTGCCTCTAGGTGCAGGGAGCAGATGTCATAATCTTCATTTTTCTGAATGTTCACAGAGTAGACATGAACCCCAGTTATTCTCATATATCTTCTTTTTAAAACATATTTGAATGTTAGCATTTGATGCCTGCATTCTGCAGAATCTGAATTCTTCAACCAACTAACAAAGATGGGTTTACCTGGGTCATGGTTTATTTCTGCTGTGTGGCACCAAAGCCTGGCACACAGTAAGTGCTCTGCAATAATTTATGAACTGACTGAAGATGAGAAGCAAATTCCATTTCTGGTGGGGACCAGGAAAATAAAGTTTTGAGTCCTCTTTGGAGCCAGACTGTCCACGGCTGATTCAGGATGAGAACCTGGGTCCCACCCTCTAGAGCAGGCAATCAGACTGGGCAGAAAGAGAAAGAGCTGAGACCTCAGGTCTGGGCTGAGATGCCTCCTGAGCCCTGCCTGGAGGCATCGGCACCAGGTCCACAGAGTGGCCACCCCCTGCTGTGAGTCCACAGCCATGGGAACCCTGAGGGGCGGCGGCAGCCCCCCAGGGACCACATCCTGTTTGTCCTCTAGGGCCCGTGGTCTCCTCATCTGTACAGGCCGGGGGTGGGGGCGGCTGGGCGCTCAGAGCTGCAGACATGCCTTCCATCCTCTCTGTGCTTCTCTGCCTTTGCCAGATGTGCAGGGCAGGGAGGGGACTACAGGAGGGCACGGGATGTCCACCCTGCCCCCAGTTCACAGGAACCTCAGGGCTCAGGCAGCTGGAGGGGCCAGGGATCGTGACGGGGATACAAACAGCCTGTGCTTTCAGTGGCAAATCTCTCACTTCCAGGGCTGAGTCTGGGCCAGAGGACCCCGAAGCCTGCAGATGAGTTCTCGCAGGGCTCCCAGGACCCATGTCTCACTTGAGCCCTGGGAACTTGTGGGGGGAGACCTGGGGGCATTGGGATTCTAGCGTGATGCTGGTGAAATCTGGAAGGGCTCCTGAGCTGAGCTGGGGAGTGAGGGGTGGGGAGGTCCTGGGACTCAGCCTCTGACTTTCTTCCAGGGACCTTTCACAAACTCACCATCTGGGCTGAGACTTTTTTGGGCATCTGAGGGTGCCCATGTGAATACACTTTATGCAGACTTGGTATGGGAGAGTGAGCACGCAGACCACCAGGGAGTATGCTGCAGTTGGCCTGCACTATTTGGAGAAGGAAATGGCAATGCATTCCAGTATTCTTGCCTGCAAAATCCCATGAACATTGGAGCCTGCCAGCCTACAGTCCATAGGGTTGCCAAGAGTCAGACACGACTGAGTGACTTCATTTTCTTTCATTTCATTTTAAAATTTATTTATTTTACTGGTTCCATTTTTTAACCTCATAAAATATATATTTTATTGAAGTGTAGTTGACTTACAATGTTTCAGGTACACAGGAAGGTGATTTTCAGTTGTACAAATATGCATACATTATTTTTCAGATTATTTTCCATTTTAGGTTATTACAAGATATTGACTATAGTTCCCCATGCTATACAATAAATCTTTGCTGCTTGTTGCATATCTTTATTTTTTTATTAGAAATCTAGCATTGTATTCATACTTCTATTTTTAAATTATGGTATATTTCACCTCAGTGTTATGCTATGCTAATAGAGAAAGCATGATGCCGAAATCCCACCATGTCCATGATAAAACTAAATGGAAAACAATGGGAATGTTAATTGTGGGAGGAAATATTGAAGCACATTATGTTACTGGTGGGCATTCCTGGTGACTCAGAGGATAAAGAATCTGCCTGCAATGCAGGAGACCTGAGACGAACCCTTGGTTGGGAAGATCTCCTGGAGAAGGAAATGTCAACCCACCTCAGCATTCTTGCCTGGAGAATCCCCATGGACAGAGGAGTCTGGAGGGTTGCAGCCCATGGGATCACAAAGACTCAGACACAACTGTGGGACTAAAACTATTATCAAGGCTCTGGACTTGAAAGGTATAGTACTTGCCATTTGTAAAGTGATAAAAAGTGGCAGAACAGACAGAACCTTTTGTCTTGTTGGAGGCTTAGAGGGACATTATGACCAGACCTGCATGGACAGCTTCAAGAACAAAGGATTCCAGGATTAAAAGATTTCCACAGTGGAGGGGACGTAAGTATAGCTATGGCTGATCCAGGATGATGTATGGCAGAAACTAACAATATTGTAATTGTCCTTAAATTAAAAACAAATAAATTAAGGAGAAAATAAGTTTGCAACAGGACTTCCCTGGTGGTCCAGTGGTAGGGAATCTGCCTGCCCATGTGGGGGACACGGGCCCGATCCTGGGACCGGGAAGATTCCACATGCCTCAGGGCAGTTAAGCCCGTGGGCCACAAGCCCATGGGCCTAGAGCGGGTGCTCCACAACAAGAGAAGCCACGGCGATGAGAGACCCTGAACCACAGCAAAGAGCAGCCCCCTTCCCACAACCAGAGAAAGCCTGTGCACAGCGATGAAGAGCCAGCACAGACCTTAACTAGTTAATTAAAACACTGCAACAACCAGCCACACCTCCTCCCCTTTTAGTATGTGTGTGTGTAAGTGTGAAAGTGTGAGTTCACATGTGGGTATTTAATCTGTATTGTTCTCTCTTCTCCTTGGAATTTTCTTCCCTATGGGCTAGGTTTATTTTACATTCAATAAACACTGTTTGTGGAGAAGACAATGGCACCCTACTCCAGTACTCTTGCCTGGAAAATCCCATGGGTGGAGGAGCCTGGTAGGCTGCAGTCCATGGGGTCACGAAGAGTCTGACACGACTGAGCGACTTCACTTTGACTTTTCACTTTCATGCATTGGAGAAGGAAATGGCAACCCACTCCAGTGTTCTTGCCTGGAGAATCCCAGGGATGGGGGGAGCCTAGTGGGCTTCCATCTGTGGGGCTGCAGAGTTGGACACGACTGAAGCAACTTAGCAGCAGTAGTAGAAACACTGTTTGACCATCCCTCTCACTCCCCAAAAAGCCCATCTAACTCAGGTAAGATGATTCTGTGGGGCAGAAGTTCGCCATCTCGTTGGTCTGCTGGCTTCCCAAATAAAGTCACTATTCCTTTCCTGAAGACCTCATCACTCTGTCCCTTGACAAGCAACGTGAGGTTGAAATCAGAGCACATTCATGAGACATTAGCAGAGGTGTTGTTCATTTTAGACAAAATCCATAGACATCACTCTCACAATTGATATCTGTGGTTTAAAAGAAGATACGCAGATGGACAACAGGCATATGAAAAGATGCTCAGCTTTGCCAATTAGTAGAGAAAGGCAAATCGACACTGTAGTGGGGTACCACCTCATACCCATCAGAATGGCCGTCATTAGACACTTGATGAGTAATAGATGCTGGAGAGGGTGTGGAGAAGAGGGAAACCTGCTTACACTGTTGGGGGAGTGGAAACCGGTGCAGCCACTGTGGAAAACATTATGGCAGTTCCTCAAAAAATGAAAAAACAGAATTTCCATATGATCCAACAATTCCAGTCCTGAGCATGTATCTGGAAAAAAAAACCATACCTTGAGAAGATTCATGCACCCCTATGTTCATAGCAGCAAAACCTACAAAAGCCAAGACATGGGAGCAGCCTAATTGTCCATCAAGTGATGAATAGATAAAGAAGATGCATATGCTTATACACACAGAGAATGGAACACCACGCAGACACTTAAAAAATGGAATCACGCCATTTGCAGCAGCATGGAGGGACCTGGAGATTAACATATTAATGGAAGCAGACAGAAAGAGAAAGACAATCTTCATGTGATATCACCCGTATGTGGAATCTAAAAGGAACATATCAATGAAACAGGAACAGACTCACAGACATAGAGAACAGGCTTGTGGTTGCCAAGGAGGGAAGGACTGGGAGCTTGGGATTAGTAGATGAAATCTATTTATACATCGAATGGATAAAGAATGAGGTCCTACAGTATTCCACAGGGAATTTTATTCAGTATCTTGCCATAAATCATAATGGAAAAGAATATATATGTCGACCTGAATCAATTTGCTGTATGGCAGAAATGAATGATACTTCAGTAATTTTTTTAATTTTTAAAAATTTCTGGTGTATATCTCTGCAATGAAACATTACATGGCAGTAAAAATGCACAAACTGAAATGACAAAGAATACAGATCAATTCTAAACATGATATTAAGTAAATAAAAGGAAATTTTAAGAAGGGTGACTGTCCTGTTACTCCATTGCATACATAATGATCAAGAGGAGACCAGACTTATTACTTACGAAGCATCACTAATCTTAACGACCCCCACCCCCAGGAAAATGGTGTGGAATCGCTCCCTTACTGAGGTTCTTTCCTGTCTCTGAACAACAGCTGAATTGGGCGTATGTCTGCCCTTGGCCTCCTGAAACAGCTGGGCCATTTTGTCCCAGTTTGGAATTGATTGTTGTAGACACGCCCCTCACTCAAGCATTCTGGAGCTTGGAAGTCTCTACTTGACATATTTTGTGTTCATCTGAGTATCTAGGAAGGAAGGTGGTCCACCTTTTCAGGCAGAACAAATCCCCCTCCCAAAAAAACACCACAGTCACCTGTACACACGTCATCTTTGCGTACATGTGTGGTCCTTGGGTTGGAAAGGGAGGAAGAGAGAGAGAGACAGAGAGAATGTTGTGTGTGCAAAGTCTCCACTCATAGTCATGAAATAATTTCAGATGAAGAAGAGTCAGAGAAAGACAAATATCACCTGATATTGCTTATTTGTGACATCTGAAAAAATGAACTTATTTACAAAACAGACTCACAGAGAATGAACTTATGGTTACCGGGGGGGATAGTGTCAGGGGGAGGTTAGATTGTAGTTTGGGATTGACGCATACACCCGGCTATATTAAAAATGGATGACCAACAAGGACCTACTGTATAAAACAGAGAATTCTACTTAATATTCTGTAACTACCTAAGTGGGAAAAGAATTTGAAAAGCAACAAATGCATGTATATGCAGAACTGAATCACTTTGCTATACACCTGAAACTAACACAGTGAGTTAGTTTCTTAATCACATATATTACAATACAGAATACTTAATATTTTCAAAGAGCCATAATATGCATGTCTGTTCCTCGCATAAGAATGCAGAATAAAAGTCTCTATTAATGAATTTTTAATTGTCAACCTGATCTGAGCCTGACATACGAGATGGGAACATGTGGTTTCTCTTCTGTGAAGAGTTAAGGTTAATGAGATTTATCATGAGCTTGGGGAAAGCATCCTGCATGGTATAGACTGAAGCACAGTTACTACTTCCTAAAGGCAGCAAGATCTGTTTGAATCCTCTTACACTGATAGCGTTTAGAGAAACAAAAAGTGATGATCGGGTCATGAGGCATACTCAGTGATGCGGCTCAGGTCAGACTTCCATCCCTGGCATGAGAAGAGGCTGGCCATCTTCCCATGTGACATGAGCCAGGCTGACTGTACCAACAGCACCGCCCGCCTTCCGCATCCTGTGACGCCGTCAGCTTTGCTCAGCTCTGCCTCCCGTCTCACAGAAGCAGAGCCATGTGCCCCACACTCCTCAGCCTCCTGAGTCTCGGTGAGTCTGGAAAGACATGGTCGGAGAGGGTTATGGTGGAAATTGGGGGGTCTTCACACCACTGACCAGGTTCCCTGGATGAGGGTGCAAGGAGCGTGGGGTCCATCGGGACAAGCCATCTCTGACATGCTTTTCCTCCTAGGGTTCTGTGTGAGTCTGAGGATCTGGGCAGCTGTGGGTGAGTCCTCCCCATCCCTTCTTTCTCTGTTGAGCAGAGCAGTGGGGCTGATGCAGAGGACACTGGGGGCTGGGGTGAGTCCCCTGTGAGTACAGTGAGAGCCGCATGCCCTGTGGATCCCAGGTCCTCCTATTGGCCTTGGTACTCATCTTCACTCTCCCCGGAGGTTAGCCCAGCTCTGGACTCTGGACCTGAAGGCACAGTGTGAAGTCTGGGAGCTGGGAGCTGGGCCCACTCAGTGCCATTTCTATCATGAGAGGGAAGGAAGTGGCTGCAGCCCACAGACCCTCCCCTACAACTGGCTCATGGCATCTCCAGCTGGCCCTCAACAACAGGATCTGCAGGACTGCCAGCTAGATCTGACCCCAGGGAAGGGGCTGGCCATCAGGCAGGGCCACCTGGACCTTCTCACACATTTGATGCAGGTTAGCTAACAAAGGAGCCAGGTTCAAGGTTTACTTCCTTCTTTTCAGGCAAGTGGCTTTCTCTCTGCTTAGTTGTGTTAGTGTTCGTCACTCGTGCCCGACTCATTTCAACCCCACAGACTGTAGCTCACCAGGCTCCCCTTGTCCATGGGATTCTCCAGGCAAGAATATGGAGGTGGTTGCCATTTCCTTGTCCAGGGGATCTTGCCAACTCAGGGACGGAACCCTGGTCTCCTGCCTTGCAGGAAGATTCTTTACCGTTTTGAGGTACAACAAATGCAACAGGGAAGTCCTTTCGCTTCTTGTCCATGAATCAATTCTCCTGTGGTGTTTTATTTGCCTTCATTGTGCAACTTCATTGTGCAGGATCTTAGTTCCCCGATCAGGATTTCAACTTGGGCCCTTGGCAGAGAAACTGCCAAGTCCTAACCACTGGACAGCCCAGGAATCCCCAGGTTTTTTGTGTTTTGAGAGAAAGGTTTTCAACATTTTGTCAATGCAAGGAGTGATTCATGTCCTGAGAATTTCCATGATGTCTGTCCTGGATTTACTGTGTCTCTGTCTGTCCCCAAGCCCCAGGTGTCCTTGAGCATCAGGGTGATGCACAGTAGGGGAGGAGTGTTGGGAGAATTAAAGAGGGAGCCCACCCACGAGGGGGGCAGTGGGGAGAGCTGACCATTCCTATTTTCTTCTCAAAGCCTGTGTCTCCTTCCCTCCTAGGTAAATATGAGAAGCCCTCTTTGTCCGCCTGGCCAAGCCCCGTGGTTCCCTTAGGACAGACTGTGACTCTTCAGTGTCACTCTCGTTCTCCACTTAAGAGATTCAGACTGTTCAAAACAGAGGGGAGAAGGCATTCACCCAAGCTCCAGGGACATCATTTCAACAACTTCACCCTTGGCCCGGTGACCAGAGAAAATGCCGGGTCCTACACGTGTTCTGGAGCCTACTGGTTCACACAGAGTGACCCGCTGCAGATGGTGGTCACAGGTAGGAGGGGTCCAGCCCAGCCCGGGACACCCGTGCCTGCAGGCAATGCTACCCTAGGTCCACGTGCCAGTGCAGCCCAAGGCTTCCTCAGGATTCCCAGCCAGGACCGGACCAGGGAAAGAGAACCCACTCTGAGAGTTTAAACTCAGGGTGTTGAATAGAGGGAGGGGGTGCCCCAGTACAGGGAGGGGGAGCCTCCCTAGGCATTAGTTAGACAGGATGCTGCCACTGCCTGCCAGCAGGGAGGATGGGGAACGACCCTGATCCAGCACCTGTCACCCAGTAGGGAGCTGTGATCCCATATGAAGGAGCTGGAGCCCCAGGAATGTCTCCAGAGGCATGAGATGGGGTCACAGGTGGGGAAATGTTCCCTTTTTCCTCCATCTCCATCCCAACGTCCTGCAGTCACTGCTCACATTCTAGATGAGTGTGAAGGGAGCCAGGGTATGCATCCACAGACCCACCCCAGCCCCCACCACGCATATTAGGGATAGGATGAAGCTGAGAGCATGGCAACCCACTCCAGTATTCTCAACTGGAGAATCCCATGGACAGAGGAGCCTGGCTGACTACAGTCCATGAAATTGCACAGAGTCGGAGTCCACTGAAGTGATTGAGTATGCATGCATGAACCTGAGAGCAAATTCAACAGCTAAAGAGCTTAGAATAAGCACAGAGGAGGCTGGATGTCTGGAGCAAAGAGAAACCTGAGCCAGAAAGAAAAACATGAGCCAGAGCCCGAGAATAAGGCTAAAGAGAATGTAACAGAACACACAGGAAGGGTAATTGGCTCCACTGGTAAATGGGGAGGAGTTTCACACCTTCAGATGTCAAGGGAAGTGCTGAGGTGGGGTGACTCACTGAAGCTCACCACCTCTTTGCTCCTAGGTGTGTTCCCAAAACCCGCCATCTCAGCCCACCCAGGGCCCCTTGTGCAGGTGGGAGAGAATGTGACCCTCCACTGTCACTCACTGGTCTTGTATGATAAGTTTATCCTGCACCAAGTAAACAGCACAGGGCATTTCCAGAGACGTGGAGAGATGCTCACTGGTGGGCATGCCCCAGCTGAGTTCTTCATTGGCCCCATGACTGTGGGTAGTGCGGGCACCTACAGATGCTACGGCTCTCTCAGCCGCTCCCCCTATGAGTGGTCAGCCCCCAGCGACCCCGTGGACATCATCATCACAGGTGAGTGTGGCCAGACCAGTCCCTCCTGCTCTCTGTGTCACAGAAGGTCTGGTGTCCAGTCCAGCATCAGTACCGGGAGAGAATGACAGGCGTGCAGAGACACTCACAAACTCAGGAGAGGGAGCAAACCAGAGAGAGGAGGTGTGAAAGCGGAAGGGAAAAGAGAACAGAGTCCCTGCCATGTGCTAAGGGGAAGACACAGCCGGGGACAGAGCGAAGGAGTGAGAACGTGAAAGAACGACCAACAGAGAGAAAAATGCACCAGGGCAGGGACACGGGCAGCTCCCCGCTCGGGCAGCCTGCGATGGTGGCTACGGGGTTGGTTTCCCGCTTTCATGTCAGAGCTCTCTTCCTCTGTCAGCAGCACACTGTGGTACCAGACGCCCTTGCTGTCCAACCCCTGGGTGATCGAGATGGAGGTTGACACCCTGACGTTGCTCAGCCTCGTGGTTTAACGCGTCCTCCTGCACAAAGAGGCAGGGAGAGGTCCCTCCAACCCTCCCCGTTAAAGAGTCCCTTCCAGCCCCTGGGGGTGGGCAGGGCAGCACTGAACATGGCCGCAAGAAAGAGGTCTTCAAAGATTGAATGAGATTCTGGCAATTTCCACTCCATAACCTCTTCTTCTGGGTCAATGCCATGCTTTCTGATGGTCCCCAGCAGTAGCTAGTAGTCTGTTTATTTAGTTAGCAGTCTGTTTATTTCAAGAGAACGGCACATCTGGTTGATTTTTTAAAGTTATTTTACCTAATTTATGTTTGTTGAAGTCTTTGTTGTTAATTCCTGTTGTATAACAGAGTGATTCAGTTATTCATATACATATATTCTTTCTCTAAAAAAGGATATTAAATGACAATCCATCTTTTAAATTATTTACTTTTTAAAAAAGATTTAAAATGACACTAGATTTTTAAGTTATTTCTGATTTTTCCCTGTGCCGGGTATCCCTTGCTGTGGGGCTTTCTCTCCTGGCGGGGGGCGGCCTTCTCATTGTAGTGCCTCTCTTGTTGCACACTTCAGGCTTTAGTCCTCTATTTAGGACTAGAGTTACTTTGTGCCCTAAGATCAAGATCTCTTCCTTGCAGGTCTGTCCAAAAAACCTTCTCTCTCAGCCCAGGGGGGCCCCATGGTGAGGTCAGGGGAGAACGTGACCTTGGTCTGCAGCTCCAAGAGCGCCTTTGACCAGTTCCATCTGCTCAGGGAGGGGCAGAACCTTGGGCGCCCACTCACTGGAGGGCGGGGCCCCCGCGGAGCACTCCAGGCAGAGTTCCCTCTGGGTCCTGGGACCCCAGCCCACAGCGGGGTCTACAGGTGCTACGGCTCCTTCACTCGCTCTCCCTACTCGTGGTCAGACTCCAGCGACCCACTGTTCCTGTCGGTCACAGGTGAGGAACCGCTTCCTGGCCCCTGCTGTGTTGTTCCTGTTCAGTCGCTATGTTGTGTCCCACTCTTTGCCGCCCCATGGACTGCAGCACGACAGACTCCTCTGTCCTTCACTACCTCCTCCTCGTGGGTCACAGCCTTGTAGTGGTGAAGGGGCCTTCGTACCTCAGGGAAGCTATGAGCCAGTCATGCAGGGCCACCCAAGCCTGAGAATCATAGTGAAGAGTACTGGCTAAAGGTGGTCCCCTGGAGGAGGAAATGGCATCCCACTCCAGTATTCTCGCCTGGAGAACCCATGAAGAGTCCCATGTTTACAATACACTAAATCACATTGTGGGGGTGAAGAAGGCCGTTTGGCTTTTCCCATAATACCTTCCTGTATCACTGAGCTCCTTCTCAAGGGCTCTGTGTTGGCATCAGGGGACCTTAGGGCTTCTGGAGAAAAGGAGGCAATGAGAACCACAGAGGAAGAGAGATGGTAGATGGCATCTCAGCCCTCTTCCACCTCCTGTATGGATGCTCCACAGCAGAGTCCTCTCTATCCAGACAAATAAAGAAAAGGGTCAGGGTAGACCCAGGAGGAGGAGAGGCTGGGCTCTTTCGGGAGGATCTGAGATTGCATTGGCCCCTTGTTCTTAATGTTTTCCCAGTACTACCTCTGACATACAGGTGATTTTCCAATTGAGGAACATTGATACTCATTCATGGAGCAGAGAGGATATCTCTTGCTTACAGCTGTCTTTCATTGTCAGGCATATCCTTTCCACCTCCATCTACCATCTCTTCTCTGGAATGGAGGGTCTACTCAATGCATTCACGGTGAGGGACCAGAAGCTCTCCCCTCCCCCATCAGTGCTCTGAGGGATGACAGAGTCAAAGACAGGCAGGAGGTCAACCTTCCAGAAACAAGAGTCCTCTTTTGGTGGGGCAAGGAAGGTTACTGTTCACCACTTCTGGCTTTTCCCCCTAGGATCCACTACAAGTACTTGCCCATCAACCACGGATCCACACATCACAGAAGGTAAGCAAGACGGTCTCCTATCTCAGTAAAATTTTTAGAAGACAGAGGGTTCCTGTGTGAGTGTTTGTTCTACCACCTCCCAGTTCTGTGACTTTGGGCTCTTCAATGTTCCTGTCACGTCAGCATTTGAGATCATGTTCTGTATTAGAACCAGAGGGGGCACTGAATTTCTCATTCTCTGGGACTGGGAATTTCTACATTGAACAAAGCGAGACAGAGTGACTTGACCCCATGCTAAGGGAGATGCTTACCCTCCCACCACCAGTATCTTTGGGGAAGGATGAGGGGACAAGGGGAGGATTTTAGGGAGCACCTTCAGTATGTGCTATTCCTCTGCTAGCGTTTATGAACTCAACATTCCACTGTTCAGAAATAGAAGTGTCGTGTCTTCTTGAGGACTCCATTCCAGGCATAAGTGGATGGAGGGGGAAATATATGGAGGATTAAAGCAGTCCCCATTCATACAAAAGCACCATGCCTTGTCATACGGGGCAGCAGAGAAAAACTGCATCAGTGCCCAAGGAACCTGGTTTCAAACTGCTGCTGGTCTTGCATGGCCTCTTTACTTCGTCCACTGCTAGCATCTCTCCTGGATGCTTTGGTGCCTCCTGGGAAGTGGAGACCATACTGATCAGGTTGAGAGCTGCTGACACACTTTGACACAAGGATACAATAACTCCTGTGTGTAGGGGCAGGGTGTATGCAACGAATAACCAGACCTTCTTCCTGGCTTGTTGGCAGAAGCACGGCTTCCTCAAGGCCACTCCAGCCAGCTGCACCTTCTCCTTAGGCTCTCCATAGCCTTCATCTATACCAGCATCTTCCTCACTGTTTTTGTCTGTCACTTACCCATAAAGTAAGTATGAAGAGAAAAACTGTCACTGGTGTTCTACTCAAAATCGTAAGTTTGAAGCGGGTTCAGTCATCTGAACCAGGTGGAGGTGGGTTCATAGCAGAGAATGGCGTTTTCACTTCCTGTTAGGTTAAAAACTGATTTCCATTGTTGTAATCCGTGAATGAATATGTGCCAGAGGACAATGGAACCATGTTCGTTTTATGAAAATATGTGTTAATTTACTCATTTATTTACTTATTTTTTACTTTAAAATATTGTATTGGTTTTGCCATACAACAACATGAATCCACCACAGGTATACACGTGTTCCCCATCCTGAACCCCCCACCCACTTCCCTCCCCTTACCAGCTGCATCAGAACTCAGCTGCAGTATGGGGGATCCACACTGCAGTGCTGGGGTGCAGTTCAAGGCTCCAGAGCTTGCAAGCCCAGCAGTTGCAGCATTGAGGATAGTTGCTTCAAGGCATGTGGGATCTCAGTTCTCCCACCAGGGATAGAACCCACGATCCCTGAACTGGAAGGCGGACTCTTAATCCCTGGGCCACCAGGGATATTCCAAGCCCAGTTCTTCCCTTCAACCACAGTCATCTGTTCTTCTCCCCTTTATGATCTTGGGAATCTGCTGATACGCATTAGAGGATTGTCCATAATGGAGGATGTAGGATGGGCTCCATGAGTTTGCACAGATTCCTGAGGGATTCCATCAGTGGCTGAGTTTATATATGGGATGGTGTTTTGTTTTTGTTTTTGTTTTAATTTAGTGGAGTAGACAGACTCAGCAACCTTGGGCACATCCCTGCTTTTTTGGCTTTGATGTCCCCACCAAAGATATGGAGTTCTAGAAGAATCACCCCCACCCCAAGAGCCTTGAGTCTCTTCCATTTGCACATGTTGCCATCACGGAAGGAGACCCCAAGGAAGACAGAACAGTGAACGGCGAGGTGGATCCTCCCAGCCCAAACCTTTGCCATTGTCCGAGCTCCTCCAATGCCCAATGCTCCAGCCTTCAAAGATTGTATTCATTCCATCTTTCACATCTCCTTCCTCTCAGGACCCATCAGCAGAGGAAGTGATATTCGTCCACTTGAACCACAGGACCCTCTCTGAGAGACTGTTCACTCCCACACCCCTGAGTCCCATGCCCCTCTTCGTTGAGACCAGTATCTCTGAGGAATTCAATGTAACCAAGACCATGCTGAGCCCTGACCTGGCCCTATCCTTTGAGCACACAGAGTGTTATAAACTGAAGAGTTACATCTCTTTTTAAAGGGGTTCCTCCATGGGCACTCCTTCTCCTCCTCCAAAGCAGCCCAGCAGCTCTGAAGTTAAGAGTGGAGTCCAAGAACTATAGGATCATCTTCAAAAATCCCACCACCTCTTAGTAATCCCCTGGCTATTCTAACACTGTATTTTAACTACCTAACCTTTTGGGAGAAGGTATTCTAATCAACTGCACATACAGGGTAGGTTACTATGATCATCCTACTTCTTTGAAAATTCCAGTAAAGCATAAAAATTTGCAAGTTGAGCCTTCAAATTATTCAGTTTAAAATAAAAGAAAGCCATTTTTTTAAAAAACTTCTCTTCAGTAACAGTTTACAAGGATGAACTTGTTTACAAGACAGAAACTGACTTCTAGACTTAGAGAACAAACTTAGAGTTACAGAGGAGAGGGATGGGGGAGAGATAGATTGGAAGTTTAAGATTAGCATGTGAACACTGCTGTATTTAAAACAAAATGCTTTCCATGAAACAATAATAAAAGCAATGCAAGTTGGCCAAATAAAAAGATGAAGTCTATTCTGTTTGAGATATCCAGTGTGGTGCCACTTGCCACATGAGGCTGCGTGTCTGCATGCTACGGCGATTCAGTCATGTCCGACTCTGCAAAGCCATGACGTTGTGTCGCTCACTAGGCTCCTATGTGCATGGGATTCTCCAGGCAAGAATCCTGGAGTGGGTTGCCATTCCCTTCTTGAGGGGATCTTCTTGACCCAGGGATCGAACCCATGTCTCTCACGCCTCTTGCATTGGCAGACGGATTCTTTACACCTGAGCCATCGGGAAAGGAACCTCAGCCATTTCCCAGCCATGTGCCCTGAGGGTGCTGTGGTTCCAGAGGTAGAAACAGGACAAGATCCCCTTCAGTCTGGATCTGCACTGGCCGATAAACTAGTTACCCAGCCACGCAGTACAGACAATATCTCTACACATATATGAAGTAAAGCATTCAGTTCTTCAGTCACACCCACCACATTTCAAGTGCTCAGTAGCATCATGTGGCCAGGTGCCATGGTGCTGGACAGAGCAGATGTTTAAAAAGTCCCGTCATTACAGAGAATTCTAGTGGACATTCCACTCCAGATCACTGAGGGCTTCAGAGGGAACACTTGACCCAGGGAGGCTTTGCATGTGTTGTGTTAATCCATCGATATTTATATGTTTTTTCTTTTTTGCTTCTTTTCACCAAAGTCAAGGATTTGAGAATCTTGTGCCTTTTAAGTTCTCAACTGGTGTGGCACAATTGGCTCAACCAAAGCAGAGGGCTGAAGAGGATAACACCATGAGGACCCCAGTGTGAACAGAGCTGGCAAGTGGTGTGAAGATCAAGCTCCATGGAACTTTAGTTGCTCATTGAGCTCTCTGTGTGTGATGTCTCACCTGGCTTAGAACTAAACCACCCAAAAACTCTTTTACCAAGAAATGTCAGGATCGCTTAAAGTGAAAACATTCTGGGGCTCCTATGTTGCTACTGTCACTGTTTCCATTTTCCCCCTAATTATCCTTTTGTGTTTTTTTTTTTTTTCTTTTTTTGGCCTCTAAGTGCAGGGAGCAGATGTCATAATCTTCATTTTTCTGAATGTTCACAGCGTAGACATAAACCCCAGTTATTCTCATATATCGTTTTTTTAATTAATTTATTTATGTTTTATTTTACTTTACAATGCTGTATTGGTTTTGCCATACATTGACATGAATCCGCTACGGGTGTACATGAGTTCCCAATCCTGAACACCCCTCCCACCTCTCTCCCCATATCACCTCTCTGGGTCATCCCAGTGCACCAGCCCCAAGCATCCCGTATCCTGTATCAAACATAGGCTGGTGCTTCATTTCTTACATGATAGTATACATGTTTCAATGCCATTCTCCCAAATCATCCCACCATCTCCTTCTCCCAAATCATCCCACCATCTCCTTCTCCCACAGAGTCCAAAAGTCTCTTCTATGCATCTGTGTCTCTTTTGCTGTCTCGCATACAGGGTTGTCATTACCATCTTTCTAAATTCCATATATATGTGTTAGTATACTGTATTGGTGTTTTTCTTTC
Organism: Cephalophus harveyi; assembly: GCA_006410635.1. NCBI lineage: Eukaryota > Metazoa > Chordata > Mammalia > Artiodactyla > Bovidae > Cephalophus > Cephalophus harveyi. The sequence goes on along the minus strand of SJYT01034127.1, from coordinate 327,342 downwards.
TGGCTTACTGCACTCTGTATAATCAGCTCCAGTTTCATCCACCTCATTGGAACTGATTCAAAGGTATTCTTTTTAATGGCTGAGTAATACTCCATTGTGTATATGCACCACAGCTTTCTTATCCATTCATCTGCTGATGGACATTTAGGTTGCTTCCATGTCCTGGCTATTATAAACAGTGCTGCGATGAACATTGGGGTACACGTGTCTCTTTCAATTCTGGTTTCCTCTCACTGTTTGCAGATGACATGATCCTCTACATAGAAAACCCTAAAGACTCCACCAGAAAATTACTAGAGCTAATCAATGAATATAGTAAAGTTGCAGGATATAAAATCAACACACAGAAATCCCTTGCATTCCTATACACTAATAATGAGAAAGTAGAAAAAGAAATTAAGGAAACAATTCCATTCACCATTGCAATGAAAAGAATAAAATACTTAGGAATATATCTACCTAAAGAAACTGAAGACCTATATATAGAAAACTATAAAACACTGGTGAAAGAAATCAAAGAGGACACTCATAGATGGAGAAATATACCATGTGCATGGATCAGAAGAATCAATATAGTGAAAATGAGTATACTACCCAAAGCAATCTATAGATTCATTGCAATTCCTATCAAGCTACCAGCGGTATTTTTCACAGAGCTAGAACAAATAATTTCACAATTTGTATGGAAATACAAAAAACCTTGAATAGCCAAAGCAATCTTGAGAAAGAAGAATGGAACTGGAGGAATCAACCTGCCTGACTTCAGGCTCTACTACAAAGCCACAGTCATCAAGACAGTATGGTACTGGCACAAAGACAGAAATATAGATCAATGGAACAAAATAGAAAGCCCAAAGATAAATCCACACACCTATGAACACCTTATCTTCGACAAAGGAGGCAAGAATATACAATGGAGAAAAGACAATCTCTTTAACAAGTGGTGCTGGGAGAACTGATCAACCACTTGTAAAAGAATGAAACTAGATCACTTTCTAACACCACACAAAAATAAACTCAAAATGGATTAAAGATCTAAATTTAAGACCAGACACTATAAAACTCCTAGAGGAGAACGTAGGCAAAACACTATCCGACATAAATCACAGCAGGATCCTCTATGATCCGCCTCCCAGAATACTGGAAATAAAAGCAAAAATAAACAAACGGGATCTAATTAAACTTAAAAGTTTCTGCACTGCAAAGGAAACTATAAGCAAGGTGAAAAGATAGCCTTTGAAATGGGAGAAAATAATAGCAAATGAAGCAACTGACAAACAACTAATCTCAAAAATATACAAGCAACTTATGCAGCTCAATTCCAGAAAAATAAACGACCCAATCAAAAAATGGGCCAAAGAACTAAATAGACATTTCTCCAAAGAAGATATACAGATGGCTAACAAACACATGAAAAGATGCTCAACATCACTCATTATCAGAGAAATGCAAATCAAGACCACAATGAGATACCATTTCACACCAGTCAGAATGGCTGCCACCCAAAAGTCTACATGCTGGGAGCCAGGGTGAGGAATCCCACCCATGGCAAAGGTCATGAGGAAGGAAGCCTGAGAAAATGCAAAGGTGTGTTCCAGGTTCAGGGGTTCCCCCTGAGTTTTCCTGAACATCTACCCCCCAAAACCAGAGTCTGCCTGCTTTATTGTACTGTGCTTTTCACTCTTTTGACATTCTCTAGAAAAAGTTAACTCAGGGCTTCAGTCTCCTGCATATGAAACGAATGTTTCAGCTCAAATCCCTCTTTGATGGCTTTCTAACTTACCTGACTGGTCTGCCCGGACTTTACAACTACTTGTGATTGTTTACAGACCCCCAACCATGAGAGGCATGAAGCTTAAAGCATGTTAAAGACACAGAGTCTTTTTTAAGAGCTCAAAATTATATTGGTGATGGGTTTCACTGTTGACTCAATGACTGCTGCCAGGCCTCCATATTCTTTATCTTTTAGACACCTGAAGGATATTAATCAATGTAATTGGGATATAGAAAAAGGAATATAGTAGTTTTGATGTTAGTAACACTAGACTTTTGAGTTAATTACTTTTCTTTTAGTTATAAATCACTGTACGCCCTTTCCTTGTTATAAATTGTTGTGTCCTTGCTATGTAAGAATGTAACTTTACTTAGTGCTTTCTGAGAGTGGCCCCAGACTTTGGGAAGAACAACACTTTTAAGACAAATAAGTCTTCTGGTTGACAAATCCTTATCAGAAAATACCATAAAATGTTAATTGGCCTTCTGGCCAGAAGCTGATGTAAATCCCTAAGACTTGTGTATACAACTAGGTATGCAGAGAGAAAGCCTGGTCTCGATAAGAGTCAGGGCTGCTGACACTGCATAATTTTGTATTATCCATTGATCCCTATGTACAAAAAAAGTATAAAAAGCCTTGACAGACACTAGAGGATGGGCAAGTCACTGGACTAGTTTCCCCCGTGTCTTCCTCTATTTTCTGGCTGAATTCCCATCTGGGGCATGGAGGATCGCCATGTCTATTTACTTGCCCTGGCTTTTAAGTTCCACGCGAGAGAGAGTCCAAGGCGGGGCACCCTCCGATATTTAAGAGGACGCCGGTGGCCTAACGTAGATGGTGCAAATCTCTTGTCCTGAGATTTTATTAGTTCTCCACGTAAACCAAGTTATTCAGCCTCTTTTCTCCACTAAATTTTCCTACTATACTCTTTCTTCCTAATCTGATCTTATATTTCTAAATAAATAAGTTTTCCTCACCCATGCCATCCCAGCTTCGAATTACCCTGGATCCACCAGGGCAGGACCCTGGCATCTACAAGCAATAAATGCTGGAGAGGGTGTGGAGAAAAGGGAACCCTCTTACACTGTTGGTGGGAATGCAAACTAGTACAGCCACTATGAAGATCAGTGTGGCAATTCCTTAAAAAACTGGAAATTGAACTGCCTTATGACCCAGCAATCCCACTGCTGGGCATACACACAGAGGAAATCATATATCTTCTTTTAAAAACATATTTGAATGTTAGCATTTGATGCCCGCATTCTGCAGAATCTGAATTCTTCAACCAACTACAGAAGATGGGTTTACCTGGGTCATGAGTGTACTTCTGCTGTGTGGCACCAATGTCTGGTACACAGTAGGTGCTCTGCAACAATTTATGTATTGACCAAAGATGAGAAGTAAATTCCATTTCTGGAGGGGACTGGGAAAATAAACTTCTGAGTCCTATTTGGAACCAGACTGTCCAAGGCTGATTCAGGACGAGAACCTGGGTCCCACCCTCTAGAGTAGGCTATCAGACTGGGCAGAAAGAGAAAGAGCTGAGACCTCAGGTCTGGGCTGAGATGCCTCCTGAGCCCTACCTGGAGACATTGGCACCTGGTCCACGGAGGGTCCACCCCCTGCTGTGGGTCCACGTCCTTGGGAACCCTGAGGGGCGGCGGCAGCCCCCCAGAGACCACATCCTGTTTGTCCTCTAGGGCCCCGTGGTCTCCTCATCTGTACAGGGCGGGGGCGGGGGCGGCTGGGCGCTCAGAGCTGCAGACATGCCTTCCATCCTCTCTGAGCTTCTCCTCCTCAGCCAGATGTGCAGGGCAGGGAGGGAACCGCAGGAGGGCATGGGATGCCCACCCTGCCCCCAGTTCCTGGGAACCACAGGGCTCAGACAGCTTGAGGGGCCAGGGATCCTCATGTGGAGAGAATCAACCCAAGTTTTTGGTGGCAAACCTTTCATTTGCAGGGCTGAGTCTGGGCCCTGGGCCCTAGTCCCCTGAACCCTGCAGGTGTGTTCTCCCAGGCCTTCTGGGACCCATATCTCCCTTGAGTCCCAGGAACTTGGTGGGGGGCAAGGTTGGGACACTGGGACTCTAGAGTGATGCTGGTGAAACCTGGAAGGGTTCCTGAGCTGAGCTGGGGAGTGAGGGGTGGGGAAGTCCTGGGACTCAGCCTCTGACTTCCTTCCAGGGACCTTCTACAAACTCACGATCTGGACTAAGACTCTTTGGGGCAGCTCAGGGTGCCCATGTGAATACACCACATGCAGAGTTGGAATGTGAGAGTGAGCATACAGACCATCAGGGAGTATGCTGCAGTTGGCCTGCACTATTTGGAGAAGGAAATGGCAATGCACTCTAGTATTCTTTCCTGGAAAATCCCATGGACATTGGAGTCTACAGTCCATAGGGTTGCAAAGAGTCAGACATGACTGAATGACTTCATTTTCTTTTAAAATTTATTTATTTTACTGGTTCTATTTTTAATTTCATCATATACATATTTTATTGAACTGTAGTTGACTTACAATGCTTCAGATGCACAGCAAGGTGATTTTCAGGTATACAAACATGCATACATTATTTTTCAGATTATTTCCATTTCAGGTTATTACAAGATATTGACTATCACTCCCCCTGCTACACAGTAAATCTTTGTTGCTTGTTGCATATCTTTTTTTTTTTTAATGAGAAATCTAGCATTGTATTCATACTTCTATTTTTAAATTTATGGTATATTTCACATCAGCGTTATGCTACACTGAGAGTGAAAGCATGATGCCAATCTCCCACCATGTCCATGTTAAAAGTAAATGGAAATCAATGGCAATGTTAATTGTGAGAGGAAATATTGAATCACATTATGTTACTGGTGGGCTTTCCTGGTGACTCAGAAGATAAAGAATCTGCCTGCAATGCAGGAGACCTGAGTCAATCCCTCGGTTGGGAAGATCTCCTGGAGAAGGAAAAGGCAACCCACCCGGGCATTCTTGCCTGGAGAACCCCCATGGACAGAGGAGCCTGGTGGGTTCCAGCCCATGGGATCACAAAGAGTCAGACACGACTGAGGGCCTAAACTATTCTCAAGGCTCTGAACTTGAAAGGTATAGTACTTGCCCATTCGTATAGAGATAAACAGTGGCAGAACAGATAGAACCTTTTGTCTTGTCAGGGGCTTAAAGGGACATTATGACCAGACCTGCATGGACAGCTTCAAGAACAAAGGATTCCAGAATTAAAAGATTTCCACAGTGGAGGGGACATAAATATAGCTATGGCTGATCCATGGTGATGTATGGCAGAAGCCATCACAGTATTGTAATTGTCCTAAAATTAAAAATAAATTAAAGGGGAAAAGAGCTTGCAAAAGGGCTTCCCTGGTGATCCAGTCATTGGGAATCTGCTTCCCCATGTGGGAGACACAGGCCCGATCCTGGGAATGGGAAGATTCCACATGCCTCGGGGCAGTTAAGCCCGTGGGCCACAAGCCCATGTGCCCAGAGCGGGTGCTCCACAGCAAGAAAAGCCACAGCGATGAGAGACCCTGCACCACAGCAAAGGGCAGCCCCCTTCCCACACCCAGAGAAAGCCTGTGCACAGCGACGAAGAGCCAGCACAGACATTAACTAGTTCATTAAAACACTGCAACAACCAGCCACACCTCCTCCTCTTTTAGTGTGTGTGTGTAAGTGTGAAAGTGTGACTTCACACATGGGTATTTAATCTGTATTGTTCTCTCTTCTCCTTGGAATTTTCTTCCCCATGGGCTAGGGTTATTTTACATTCAGTAAACACTGTTTGACCATCCCTCTCACTCCCCTAAAAGCCCATCTTGCTCAGGGAAGATGATTCTTTGGGGCACAAGTTCACCGTCTCGTTGGTCTGCTGGCTTTCCAAATAAAGTCACTGATCCTTTCCTGAAGACCTCATCACTCTGTCCCTTGACAAGCAACATGAGGTTGAAATCAGAGCACATCACGAGACGTTAGCAGAGGTGTCGTTCATTTTAGACAAAATCCATAGACGTCACTCTCACAATTGATATCTTGGTTTAAAAGAAGATACGCAGATGGCCAACAGGCATATGAAAAGATGCTCAGCATTGCTAATTAGTAGAGAAAGGCAAATCGACACTGCAAGGAGGTACCACCTCATACCCATCAGAATGGCCGTCATTAGACACTTGATGAATAATAGATGCTGGAGAGGGTGTGGAGAAGAGGGAAACCCTCTTACAGTGCAGCCACTGTGGAAAACGGTATGGCAGTTCCTCAAAAAGAGTAAAAACAGAGTTTCCATATGATCCAACAATTCCAAACCCGAGCATATATCTGGGAAAACACTATACCTTGGAAAGATTCATGCACCCCTATGTTCACAGCAGCAAAACCTACAATAACCAAGACATGGAAGAGCCTAATTGTCCATTGAGAGATGAATGGATAAAGAAGATGTATATACTTATACACACAGAGAATGGAATACCACTCAGGTATTTAAAACATGAAATCATGCCATTTGCAGCAGCATGGATGAACCTGGAGATTAACATAGTAATGGAAGTAGACAGAGAAAGACAATATTCATGTGATATCACCCATATGTGGAAACTAAAAGGAACATATCAATGAAACTGGAAGAGACTCACAGAGATAGAAAACAGGCTTGTGGTTGCCAAGGAGGGAAGGACTAGGAGCTTGGGATTAGCAGATGAAATCTATTTATACATAGAATGGATAAAGAATGAGGTCCTACAGTATGGCACAGGGATTTCTATTCAGTATCTTGCCATAAATCATAATGGAAAGGAATATATATGTCAAGCTGAATCAATTTGCTGTATGGCAGAAATGAACTATACTTCAAGAATTTTTTAATTTTTAAAAATTTGTGGTGTAAATATCTGCAACAAAACATTGCATGGCAGTAAAAATGCACAAACTGAAATGACAAAGAATACAGATCAATTCTAAACATGATATTAAGTAAATAAAAGGAAATTATAAGAAGGGTGACTGTACTGTTACTTCACTATATACATAATGATCAAGAGGAGACCAGACTTGTCACTTACGAAGCATCACTAATCTTAACGACCCCCACCCCCAGGAAAATGGTGTGGAATCGCTCCCTTACTGAGGTTCTTTCCTGTCTCTGAACAACAGCTGAATTGGGCGTATGTCTGCCCTTGGCCTCCTGAAACAGCTGGGCCATTTTGTCCCAGTTTGGAATTGATTGTTGTGGACATGCCCCTCACTCAAGCATTCTGGAGCTTGGAAGTCTCTACTTGACATATTTTGTGTTCATCTGAGTATCTAGGAAGGAAGGTGGTCCACCTTTTCAGGCAGAACAAATCCCCCTCCCAAAAAAACACCACAGTCACCTGTACACACGTCATCTTTGTGTCCATGTGTGGTCCTTGGGTTGGAAAGGGAGGAAGAGAGAGAGAGACAGAGAGAGTGTTGTGTGTGCAAATCTCCACTCATAGTCACGAAATAATTTTAGATGAAGAAGAGTCAGAGAAAGACAAATATCACCTGATATTGCTTATTTGTGACATCTGAAAAAATGAACTTATTTACAAAACAGATTCACAGAGAATGAACTTATGGTTACCGGGGGGGATAGTGTCAGGGGGAGGTTAGATTGTAGTTTGGGATTGACGCATACACCCGGCTATATTAAAAATGGATGACCAACAAGGACCTACTGTATAAAACAGAGAATTCTACTTAATATTCTGTAACTACCTAAGTGGGAAAAGAATTTGAAAAGCAACAAATGCATGTATATGCAGAACTGAATCACTTTGCTATACACCTGAAACTAACACAGTGAGTTAGTTTCTTAATCACATATATTACAATACAGAATACTTAATATTTTCAAAGAGCCATAATATGCATGTCTGTTCCTCGCATAAGAATGCAGAATAAAAGTCTCTATTAATGAATTTTTAATTGTCAACCTGATCTGAGCCTGACATACGAGATGGGAACATGTGGTTTCTCTTCTGTGAAGAGTTAAGGTTAATGAGATTTATCATGAGCTTGGGGAAAGCATCCTGCATGGTATAGACTGAAGCACAGTTACTACTTCCTAAAGGCAGCAAGATCTGTTTGAATCCTCTTACACTGATAGCGTTTAGAGAAACAAAAAGTGATGATCGGGTCATGAGGCATACTCAGTGATGCGGCTCAGGTCAGACTTCCATCCCTGGCATGAGAAGAGGCTGGCCATCTTCCCATGTGACATGAGCCAGGCTGACTGTACCAACAGCACCGCCCGCCTTCCGCATCCTGTGACGCCGTCAGCTTTGCTCAGCTCTGCCTCCCGTCTCACAGAAGCAGAGCCATGTGCCCCACACTCCTCAGCCTCCTGAGTCTCGGTGAGTCTGGAAAGACATGGTCGGAGAGGGTTATGGTGGAAATTGGGGGGTCTTCACACCACTGACCAGGTTCCCTGGATGAGGGTGCAAGGAGCGTGGGGTCCATCGGGACAAGCCATCTCTGACATGCTTTTCCTCCTAGGGTTCTGTGTGAGTCTGAGGATCTGGGCAGCTGTGGGTGAGTCCTCCCCATCCCTTCTTTCTCTGTTGAGCAGAGCAGTGGGGCTGATGCAGAGGACACTGGGGGCTGGGGTGAGTCCCCTGTGAGTACAGTGAGAGCCGCATGCCCTGTGGATCCCAGGTCCTCCTATTGGCCTTGGTACTCATCTTCACTCTCCCCGGAGGTTAGCCCAGCTCTGGACTCTGGACCTGAAGGCACAGTGTGAAGTCTGGGAGCTGGGAGCTGGGCCCACTCAGTGCCATTTCTATCATGAGAGGGGAGTAAGAGGCTGCAGCCCACAGACCCTCCCCTACAAGGTGGCTCGTGGCATCTACAACCAGGCCTTAACAACAGGATCTGCAGGACTGCCAGCTAGATCTGACCCCAGGGAAGGGGCTGGCCATCAGGCAGGGCCACCTGGACCTTCTCACACATTTGATGCAGGTTAGCTAACAAAGGAGCCAGGTTCAAGGTTTACTTCCTTCTTTTCAGGCAAGTGGCTTTCTCTCTGCTTAGTTGTGTTAGTGTTCATCACTCATGCCCGACTCCTTTCAACCCCACAGACTGTAGCTCACCAGGCTCCCCTTGTCCATGGGATTCTCCAGGCAAGAATATGGAGGTGGTTGCCATTTCCTTGTCCAGGGGATCTTGCCAACTCAGGGACGGAACCCTGGTCTCCTGCCTTGCAGGAAGATTCTTTACCGTTTTGAGGTACAACAAATGCAACAGGGAAGTCCTTTCGCTTCTTGTCCATGAATCAATTTTCCTGTGGTGTTTTATTTGCCTTCATTGTGCAACTTCATTGTGCAGGATCTTAGTTCCCCGATCAGGATTTCAACTTGGGCCCTTGGCAGAGAAACTGCCAAGTCCTAACCACTGGACAGCCCAGGAATCCCCAGGTTTTTTGTGTTTTGAGAGAAAGGTTTTCAACATTTTGTCAATGCAAGGAGTGATTCATGTCCTGAGAATTTCCATGATGTCCATCCTGGATTTACTGTGTCTCTGTCTGTCCCCAAGCCCCAGGTGTCCTTGAGCATCAGGGTGATGCACAGTAGGGGAGGAGTGTTGGGAGAATTAAAGAGGAAGCCCACCCACGAGGGCAGTGGGGAGAGCTGACCATTCCTATTTTCTTCTCAAAGCCTGTGTCTCCTTCCCTCCTAGGTAAATATGAGAAGCCCTCTTTGTCCGCCTGGCCAAGCCCCGTGGTTCCCTTAGGACAGACTGTGACTCTTCAGTGTCACTCTCGTTCTCCACTTAAGAGATTCAGACTGTTCAAAACAGAGGGGAGAAGGCATTCACCCAAGCTCCAGGGACATCATTTCAACAACTTCACCCTTGGCCCGGTGACCAGAGAAAATGCCGGGTCCTACACGTGTTCTGGAGCCTACTGGTTCACACAGAGTGACCCGCTGCAGATGGTGGTCACAGGTAGGAGGGGTCCAGCCCAGCCCGGGACACCCGTGCCTGCAGGCAATGCTACCCTAGGTCCATGTGCCAGTGCAGCCCAAGGCTTCCTCAGGATTCCCAGCCAGGACTAGACCAGGGAAAGAGAACCCACTCTGAGAGTTTAAACTCAGGGTGTTGAATAGAGGGATGGGGTGCCCCAGTACAGGGAGGAGGAGCCTCCCTAGGCATTAGTTAGACAGGATGCTGCCACTGCCTGCCAGCAGGGAGGATGGGGAACGACCCTGATCCAGCACCTGCCACCCAGTAGGGAGCTGTGATCCCATATGAAGGAGCTGGAGCCCCAGGAATGTCTCCAGAGGCATGAGATGGGGTCCCAGGTGGGGAAATGTTCTCTTTTTCCTCCATCTCCATCCCAACGTCCTGCAGTCACTGCCCACATTCTAGATGAGCGTGAAGGGAGCCAGGGTATGCATCCACAGACCCACCCCAGCCCCCACCACGCATATTAGGGATAGGATGAAGCTGAGAGCATGGCAACTCACTCCAGTATTCTCAACTGGAGAATCCCATGGACAGAGGAGCCTGACTGACTACAGTCCATGAAATTGCACAGAGTCGGAGTCCACTGAAGTGATTGAGTATGCATGCATGAACCTGAGAGCAAATTCAACAGCTAAAGAGCTTAGAATAAGCACAGAGGAGGCTGGATGTCTGGAGCAAAGAGAAACCTGAGCCAGAAAGAAAAACATGAGCCAGAGCCCGAGAATAAGGCTAAAGAGAATGTAACAGAACACACAGGAAGGGTAATTGATTCCACTGGTAAATGGGGAGGAGTTTCACACCTTCAGATGTCAAGGGAAGTGCTGAGGTGGGGTGAAGCTCACCACCTCTTTGCTCCTAGGTGTGTACACAAAACCCGCCATCTCAGCCCACCCAGGGCCCCTCGTGCAGGTGGGAGAGAATGTGACCCTCCACTGTCACTCACTGGTCTTGTATGATAAGTTTATCCTGCACCAAGTAAACAGCACAGGGCATTTCCAGAGACGTGGAGAGATGCTCACTGGTGGGCATGCCCCAGCTGAGTTCTTCATTGGCCCCATGACTGTGGGTAGTGCGGGCACCTACAGATGCTACGGCTCTCTCAGCCGCTCCCCCTATGAGTGGTCAGCCCCCAGCGACCCCGTGGACATCATCATCACAGGTGAGTGTGGCCAGACCAGTCCCTCCTGCTCTCTGTGTCACAGAAGGTCTGGTGTCCAGTCCAGCATCAGTACCGGGAGAGAATGACAGGCGTGCAGAGACACTCACAAACTCAGGAGAGGGAGCAAACCAGAGAGAGGAGGTGTGAAAGCGGAAGGGAAAAGAGAACAGAGTCCCTGCCGTGTGCTAAGGGGAAGACACAGCCGGGGACAGAGCGAAGGAGTGAGAACGTGAAAGAACGACCAACAGAGAGAAAAATGCACCAGGGCAGGGACACGGGCAGCTCCCCGCTCGGGCAGCCTGCGATGGTGGCTACGGGGTTGGTTTCCCGCTTTCATGTCAGAGCTCTCTTCCTCTGTCAGCAGCACACTGTGGTACCAGACACCCTTGCTGTCCAACCCCTGGGTGATCGAGATGGAGGTTGACACCCTGACGTTGCTCAGTCTCGTGGTTTAACGCATCCTTCTGCACAAAGAGGCAGGGAGAGGTCCCTCCAACCCTCCCCGTTAGAGTCCCTTCCAGCCCCTGGGGGTGGGCAGGGCAGCACTGAACACGGCTGCAAGAAAGAGGTCTTCAAAGATCGAATGAGATTCTGGCAATTTCCACTCCATAACCTCTTCTTCTGGGTCAATGCCAAGTTTTCTGATGGTCCCCAGCAGTAGCTAGTAGTCTGTTTATTTAGTTAGTAGTCTGATTTATGTTTGTTGAAGTCTAGTTGAATTCAAGTGTTGTTAATTCCTGTTGTATAACAGAGTGATTCAGTTATTCATATACATATATTCTTTCTTTAAAAAAGTATATTAAATGACAATCCATTTTTTAAATTACTTTTTTAAAAAGATTTTAAATGACACTAGATTTTTACAGTTATTTCTGAAGTTTTCCCTGTGCTGGGTAACCCTTTCTGTGGGGCTTTCTCTCTGGCGGGGGGCGGCCTTCTCATTCCAGTGCTTCTCTTGTTGCACACTTCGGGCTTTAGTCCTCTATTTAGGACTAGAGTTACTTTGTGCTCTAAGATCAAGGTCACCTCCTTGCAGGTCTGTCCAAAAAGCCCTCTCTCTCAGCCCAGGGGGGCCCCGTGGTGAGGTCAGGAGAGAACGTGACCTTGGTCTGCAGCTCCGAGAGCGCCTTTGACCAGTTCCATCTGCTCAGGGAAGGCGAGAACCTTGGGCGCCCACTCACTGGAGGGCGGGGCCCCCGCGGAGCACTCCAAGTAGAGTTCCCTCTGGGTCCTGGGACCCCAGCCCACAGCGGGGTCTACAGGTGCTACGGCTCCTTCACTCGCTCTCCCTACTCGTGGTCAGACTCCAGCGACCCACTGTTCCTGTCTGTCACAGGTGAGGAACCGCTTCCTGGCCCCTGCTTTGTTGTTCCTGTTCAGCCGCTATGTTGTGTCCCACCCTTTGCCGCCCCATGGACTGCAGCATGACACACTCCTCTGTCCTTCACTACCTCCTCCTCGTGGGTCACAGCCTTGTAGTGGTGAAGGGGCCTTCGTACCTCAGGGAAGCTATGAGCCAGTCATGCAGGGCCACCCAAGCCTGAGGGTCATAGTGAAGAATACTGGCTAAAGGTGGTCCCCTGGAGGAGGAAATGGCAATCCATTCCAGTATTCTTGCCTGGATAACCCATGAAGAGTCCCATGCCTTACAATATAGGAAATGAGATTGCACTGGTCAAATAGTCCATTTGGGTTTTTGCATAACATCTTACTGTATCATGAGCTCTGTCTCAAGGGCTCCATGCTGGTGTCAGAGGAAACCTAGGGCTTCTGGAGAAATGGAAGCAATGAGAACCAGAGAGGAAGAGAGATGGTAGATGGCATCTCAACCCTCTTCCACCTCCTGTATGGGTGCTCCATAGCAGAGTCCTGCCTATCCAGGCAAATAAAGAAAAGGGTCAGGGTAGACCCAGGAGGAGGAGAGGCTGGGCTCTTTCAGAAAGATCAGAGATTGCATCAGCCCCTTGCTCTTAATGTTTTCCCAGAAGCACCTCTGACATACAGGTGATTCCCAACTAAGGAGCATAGACACTCATTCCCAGAGCAGAGAGAATGTCTCTAGCTTACAGCTGTCTTTCACCACCAGGCATATCCTTCCCACCTCCTTCCACCATCCCTTCTCCAGGACGGAGGGTCTACTCAGTGCATTCACGGGGTGGGGCCAGAAGCTCTTCCCTCCCCCATCAGTGCTCTGAGGGATGACAGAGTCAAGGACAGGCAGGAGGTCAACCTTCCAGAAACAAGAGTCCACCTTCAGTCAGTATGAAGAAGGTTCTTTTTCACCCCTTCTGTCGTTTTTCCCCTAGTATCCACTACAAGTACTTGCCCATCAACCATGGATCCACACACCACAGAAGGTAAGCAAGACGGTCTCCTATCTCAGCAAATTTCTGAGAAGACAGAGGGCTCCTGTGTGAGTGTTGGTTCTGCCACCTCCCAGCTCTGTGACTTTGGGCTCCTCAACGTCCCTGTCATGTCAGCATTTGAGACCATGGTCTGCCTAGAACCAGGGTGGGCATTGAGCTTCTCATGCGCTGTGACTGGGAATTTCTAAATTGAACAAAGCGGATCAGAGTGACCTAACCCCATGCTTAAGGGAGATGCTTAACCTCCCTCCATCAGTATTTTTGGAGATGGATGGCGAGGCAAGAGGAGAATTTTAGGGAGCATCGTATATATGTGTTATTCCTCTGTTAGTCTTTTGTGAACTAAGCATTCCACAGGTCAGAAATAGAAGTGTCATATCTCCTTGATTCCATTCCAGGTCTCTGTGGATGGAGGGGGAAATGTATTGTGGATTAAAGGGTCACATTCAACCAAAAACACCATGCCTTGTCATATAGGGCAGCAGAGAAAAACTGCATCCGTGCCCGGGGAACCTTGTTTCAGACATCTGCTGGTCTTGCAAGGCCCATTTACTTCATCCACTGCTAGCATCTCTCCTGGATGCTTTGGTATCTCCTGGGATGTGAAGAGGAGGTTGAGAGATGCTGACATTTTGATGCAAGGATACAATAAATCCAGTGTGTAGGCGCACAGCATGTGCAACGAATACCCAAACCTTCTACTGTTTGCTTGTTGGCAGGAGCACCGCTTCCTCAAGAACACTCCAGCACGTGGTACATTGTCCTTGGGCTTGTCATAGCCTTCACCTCTACCAGCATCATCCTCGCTGCTCTTGTCTGTCTCTGGTGTTCTACCCAAAATAGTAAGTCTGAAGGTGGTGAGCTCAGTGTAATCTGACCCAGGGGGAAGTGAGCTCATAGCAGAGAATGGCGCTTTCATTTCTTGTAGGTTAAAAACTTTCCATTGTTGTAATCCCTGATGGAACATCTTCCAGAGACCCATGGAACCCTGTTCTTTTTATGAAAATATGTGTTGATTTATTCTTGGCTGTATCAGGTCTTGGCTGCAGCATGGGGAATCCTCATTGCAGTGCTGGGGTGCAGTTCAAGTCTCCAGAGCTCATGGGCTCAGCAGTTGCATCATTGAGGATAGTTGCTTCAAGGCATTTGGGATCTCTTTTCTCCCACCAGGGATAGAACACAGACTCTGCACTGGAAGGTGGACTCTTAATCCCTGGGACATTTCAAGCCCTGTTCTTCCCTTCAACTACAACCATCCATTTTTCTCCCCTACATGATCTTGGGACTCTGCTGATATATAGAAGAGGATGGTCCATAACAGAAGATGTAGGATGATGGGTCTGTGGGTTTGCACAGGTTCCTGAGCCAGTCCATGAATGGCTGGGCTTGTATATAGAATGTTTTGTTTTGTTTCATTTAGTGGAGTAGACAGGCTCAGCAACCTGGGCCACACCCCTGGCTTTTTCTAACTGTGATGTAACTATCAAAGTTACGGAGGTCTGGAATAACTGCATCCTCCCTCAAGAGTCTTGACTCTCTTCCATTCACAGATGTTGCTATCATGGAAGGAGAGCCCATGGAAGACAGAACAGTGAACAGCAGGGTGAGTCCTCCCAGCCCAAACCCTTGCCATAATCTGAGCCCTTCCAATGCCCAGTGGCCCAGCCTTCGAAGATCACGTCTCAGTCCATCATTCTCACCTCTCTCCTCTCAGGACTCTGCAGCAGAAGACGTGATATACGCTCACTTGGACCTCGGGACCCTCTCCGAGAGATGGTTCACTCTCGCTCCCCTGAGCCCCATGCACCCCTCTGCCGAGCCCATTATCTATGAGGAATTCAATGTAAACCAAGACTGTGCTGAGCCCTGACCTGGCCCCATCCTCTGAGCACACAGAATGTTACAAACCAAGGACCTAGATCTCTTGTTAAAGGGGTTCTTCGTGGACACTCCTTCTCCTCCAAAGCAGCCCAGCAGCTCTGAGGTGAGGAGTGGAGTCCAAGAATTATAGAATCCTCTTCAAAAATCCCACCACCTCTTAATAATCTGCTGGCTAATCTAGGACTCTATTGTAACTATCTCACCTTTTGGGGAGATGCTATAATCAATCGCTCATACTAGGTAGCTTATCATGATCACCCTACTTTTTCTAAAATTCCAATAAAGCATAAAAAATCTGCCAGTTGATTCTTCAAATTATTCAGTTTAAAATAAAACAAAATGAATAAAAGAAAACCCCTCTTCAGTAACATTTTACAAGGGTAATCTTATTTACAGGCCGAAACAGACTTGTAGACTTAGAGAAACAAACTTAGAGTTACCAGAGGGGAGGAGTGGGGGGACAGATAGATTGGGAGTTTGGGATTGACATGTGCACACTGTTATATTTAAAATAAAATGCTTTTCATGAAAAATAATAATGCTAGTTGGCAAAATAAAAAGATGAAGTATACTCTGAGATAGCCAGTATGGTGCCACTAACCATGTGAGGCTGAATACATGCATGCAAAGTCAACTCAGTCATTTTTGCAACCCATGGACTATAGCTGCCTAGCCTCCTGTGTGCATGGGATTCTCCAGGCAAGAACACTGGGACTGAACTGAAGTATTCCACTGTGTATGTATATGCCCCATCTTCTCAATCCAATCATCCGTTGATGGGCACTTGGGTTGCTTCTATGTCTCGGTTGTTGTAAGTAGTGCGGCTATGAACATTGGGAGGCATGTATCATTTTGCTTCTTTTGCATTTATTTCTGCCCTAATTTTTAAGATTTCTTTCCTTCTACTAACCCTGGGGTTCATCATTTCTTCCTTTTCTAGTTGCTTTAGGTGTAGAGTTTGGGAGTTTGGTTATTTATTTGACTTTTTTCTTGTTTCTTGAGGTAAGCCTGTATTGCTATGAACCTTTCCCTTAGCATTGCTTTTACAGTGTCCCATAGGTTTTGGGTTGTTGTGTTTTCATTCATTTCTATGCATATTTAGATTTCTTCTGTGATTTGTTGGTTACTCAGAAGTGTGTTGTATAGCCTCCATATGTTGGAATTTTTAATAGTTTTTTTTTTTCCTGTAATTGACATCTAATCTTACTGCATTGTGGTCAGAAAAGATGTTTGGAATGATTTCAATTTTTTTGAATTTACCAAGGTTAGATTTATGGCACAGGATGTGATGTATCCTGGAGAAGGTTCCATGTGCACTTGAGGAAAAGGTGAAATTCATTGTTTGGGGGTGAAATGTCCTATAGGTATCAATTAGGTCTAACTGGTCCGCTGTATCTTTTAAAGTTTGTGTTTCCTTTTTAATTTTCTGTTTAGTTGCTCCATCCATAGGTGTGAGTTGGGTATTAAGGTCTCCCACTATTATTGTGTTATTATTAACTTCCCATTTCACACTTGTCAACATTTGCCTTACATATTGTGGTGCTCCTATGTTGGGTGCATATATATTTATAATTGTTATATCTTCTGGGATTGATCCTTTGATCATTATGTAGTGTCCTTCTTTGTCTGTTTTCATGGCCTTCATTTTAAAGTCTATTTTATCTGATATGAGTATTGCTACTCCTGCTTTCTTTTGGTCTCCATTTGCATGAAATATCTTTTTCCAGCCCTTCACTTTCAGTCTGTATGTGTCCCTTGGTTTCAGGTTGGTCTCTTGTAGACAACATATATAGGGGTCTTGTTTATGTATCCATTCAGCCAGTCCTTTGTCTTTTGGTTGGGGCATACAACCCATTTACATTTAAGGTAATTATTGATAAGTATATTCAAAAGCAGAGACATTACTTTGCCAACAAAGGTCCGTCTAGTCAAAGCTATGGTTTTTCCAGTGGTCATGTATGGATGTGAGAGTTGGACTGTGGAGAAAGCTGAGTGCCGAAGAATTGATGCTTTTGAACTGTGGTGTGGGAGAAGACTCTTGAGAGTCCCTTGGACTGCAAGGAGATCCAACCAGTCCATTCTGAAGGAGATCAGCCCTGGGATTTCTTTGGAAGGAATGATGCTAAAGCTGAAACTCCAGTACTTTGGCCACCTCAGGTGAAGAGTTGACTCATTGGAAAAGACTCTGATGCTGGGAGGGATTGGAGGCAGGAGGAGAAGGGGACAACAGAGGATGAGATGGCTGGATGGCATCACCGACTCGATGGGCATGAGACTGAGTGAACTCAGGGAGTTGGTGATGGACAGGGAGGCCTGGCGTGCTGCGATTCATGGGGTTGCAAAGAGTCAGATATGACTGAGCGACTGAACTGAACTGAACTGATGATTCCGTTGCCATTTACTTTGTTGTTTTGGGTTCGAGTTTATACACCCTTTCTGTGTTTCCTGTCTAGAGAAGATCCTTTAGCATTTGTTGAAGAGCTGGTTTGGTGGTGCTGAATTCTCTCAGCTTTTGATTGTCTGTAAAGCTTTTGATTTCTCCTTCATATTTGAATGAGCTCCTTGCTGTGTACAGTAATCTGGATTGTAGGTTTTTCTCTTTCATCACTTTAAATACGTCCTGACATTCCTTTTTATGGGAATCCCCTTGTGTGTTATTTGTTGTTTTTCCCTTGATGCTTTTAATATTTGTTCTTTGTGTTTGATCTTTGTTGATTTTATTAGTATGTGTCTTGGGGTGTTTCGCCTTGGGTTTATCCTGTTTGGGACTCTCTGGGTTTCTTGGACTTGGGTGTCTATTTCCTTCCCCATTTTAGGGAAGTTTTCAACTATTATCTCCTCAAGTATTTTCTCATGGCCTTTCTTTTTGTCTTCTTCTGGGACTCCTATGATTCAAATGTTGGGGCATTTAACATTGTCCAGGAGGTCTCTGAGGTTGTCCTCATTTCTTTCAATTCTTTTTCCTTTTTTCCTCTCTGCTTCATTTATTTCTATCTTCTACCTCACTTACCCTATCTTCTGCCTCCTTTATTCTACTGTTGGTTCCCTCCAGAGTGTTTTTGATCTCATTTATTGCATTATTCACTATATATTGACTCTTTTTTATTTCTTCTAGGTCCTTGTTAAACATTTCTTGCATCTTTTCAATCCTTGTCTCCAGGCTATTTATCTGTAACTCCACTTTGTTTTCAAGCTTTTGGATCATTTTTACTATCATTATTCTGAATTCTTTTTCAGGTAGACTACCTATCTCCTCCTCTTTGGTTTGGTTTGGTGGGCATTTATCATGTTCCTTTACCTGCTGAGTATTTCTCTGCCTCTTCATCTTATTTAGATTGCTGTGTTTGGGGTGGCCTTTCTGTATTCTGGCAGTTTGTGGTTCCTCTTTATTGTGGAGGTTCCTACCTGTGGGTGGGGTTGGACAAGTGGCTTGTCAAGGTTTCCTGGTTAGGGAAGCTTGCGTCGGTGTTCTGGTGGGTGGAGCTGGATTTCTCCTCTCTGGAGTTCAATGAAGTGTCCAGTAGTGAGTATTGAGATGTCTATGGGTTTGGCGTAACTTTGGGCAGCCTGTATATTGAAGCTCAGGGCTATGTTTCTGCATTGGTGGAGAATTTGCGTGATATGTCTTTCTCTGGAACTTGTTGGCTCTTCTTGGTGCTTGGTTCAGTGTAGGTATGGAGGCTTTGGGATGAGCTCTTATTGGTTAATGTTCCCTGGAGTCAGGATTTCTCTGGTGTTCTCAGGTTTTGGACTTAAGCCTTCTGCCTCTGGTTTTCAGTCTTATTCTTACAGTAGACTCAAGACTTCTTCATCCATACAGCACTGATGAGAAAACATTTAGGTTAAGGTGAAAAGATTTTCCACAGTGAGGGACACCCAGAGAGGTTCACAGAGTTACATGGAGAAGAGAAGAGGGAGGTGGGAGATAGAGGTGACCAAGGGGAGAAAAGGGGGAATCAAAAGGAGAGAGACAGATCTAGCCAGTAATCAGTTCTCTAAGTGTTGTCCACAGCCTGGAACACAGAAAGAGATTCACAGAGTTTGGTAGAGAAGAGAAGGGGGAGGAAGGAGATAGAGGTGACCTGGGGGAGAAAAAGGAAATTCAAAAGGGGGAGAGAGCAATCAAGCCAGTAATCATACTCCTAAGTAAAAATGGGTACTGAAGATTGGATTCTTAAAGGTACAAAATTGATAGCAAATACCAAAAAGCAAAGTTTAAAAATCTAGAGTAGAGGTTAGACTCTCAAAAATACACTATTAAAAAAATGAAACAAAATCACAAAATTATAAAAATATATATGAGGTTTACTTTAAAAATAGGGGGGTTTTGCAAGGTAATAGTCGGTTATAAAAATGAAAATTAAAGGATTGAGGACTGAAAAATAAAAATTTTTTTAATTTGAAAAATGATAATAGTAAAAATATATCTAAGAATTTCTCTGGAGCTGTTGTGGGCAGTGTAGGGTCAGTTCAGTTTCAGATAGTTCCTTGTTCCATCTTATACTTCCCAAGATATATAGGTCCCTTCCAATGTATTTGGTGCTAACTACAGGGTTTTAATCTGTTGCACCTGTCACTTCCAAAGCAGTTCCCTCTGTTTATTTTGGCTTTTTCTGTTTTCAGGTCTCTTCAGTGTCTAATTTCTGCCCTGACACAAGGAGGCAAAGGTGGTCACTTATTTAGACTCACTTGTTCAGGTGTGCTGTGGGGAGGGAGGAACACTGCAAACGAATATCCCTGGCATGTGTGGGGCGTGCTCACAGTGTCTGGGCCACACTGGGTTTGCCCCACTCATGGCGTGTGTGCTTTCCCAGTCTACACTGCTCAGGCTCCAGGTTTCTCTGCAGGGGAACTTTCTGAGGTGGATCTTGGGTTGCGTGCACTTCCAGGTCTAAGCTGCTCAGGTTCAGGTTCTCGGGTTCTCCACAAAGGTGCAGACTCGGTTGGGCCTGTGTTTTGTACCCTTCCCAGGACCGAGCAGCTCAGGTGACCAGGCGCTCGACGAGTGCAGTCTCCTCAGGTGGGGGGTGCGTTTTATCGCCTCCCCCGTCCCAGCCGCTTGGTTTTCTGGGTGCACAGTGGGCGTGCCTTCTCAGGTGTGCCTGAGAGATCATCTGGGAGCTGATCTCTGGCTGTGACCCTGCTGGCAGATGTCAACCATCCAGAATCCCAGGTTTCGGTTAGCAACTGGGAGCTTGCTCACAGTTTGATAGAGGATGCCATCTCTGGGGCCGAGATTGCCCCTTTCCGGCTCTGGCTGCCCCCTGCCTGCCTCCCTGCCTCCGGCGGGGGATGGGCCGGTCCGCAGCCGGCTAGGTCTCCTCTGGTTTTCGCTCAGTCCTTTGTTCTGAGAGCAGGCCGGCAGTGCCCTAGGTTAAGGCTTTTCACAGGATAGTTCTCTCTCTCTCTCTCTCTTTTTCTCTCTCCCTCTGGCTATCCCACAGTTTGGGTTGCTATCTCACATTAGCTCCCTCAGATTGCCCTCTGGGCATTCAGGCCCGGTCCTTACCCTGAGCAAAGCAGCCCGCGCCTCCCTATCCAGCCCCCGCTTGCTGGTGGCAGACGCGAGTGTCTGGGCTACTTCTCTGCTGGGAGTTGCCGTTAGGCACATAATCTGTGGGTTTTATTTGTTTATTTATTTATTTTTTCCTACTGGCTATGTTGCCCTCTGAGATTCCAAAACTCCCCACAGGCCTGCCAGTGAGAGGGTTTCCTCGTGTTTGGAAACTTCTCCTCTTTTAAGACTCCCTTCCCAGGATGGGTCTCTGTTCCTAACTCTTTCGTCTCTCTCTTTGTCTTATATTTAGCCCTACCTCCTTTCGGAGACAATGGCCTGCCTTTCTGGGTGCCTTATACCCTCTTCCAGTGTTCAGAAGTTGTTTTGTGGAATTTGCTCAACGTTCAAATGTTCTTTCGATGAATTTGTGGGGGAGAAAGCCGTCTCCCTGTCCTATTCCTCTGCCAACTTAGGACCCCTCTAATCCTTCTCAATGCTTGAAAAATCCCAAGTGTATTGAGATGTAATTGACATACTCTACAATTTACCATCTAAAGTGTATTTCTATTTTTTATTATATCTCCACAGTCACTCAACCATCACCACAATCTAATTTCAGAACTTTTTAAACCCCCAACCCCCAAAAAAACCCTATTACCCACTATCACTCACTGTACAATACTCTGTCTCTCTCCCAGCATTGGGAAACCACTAACGTACTTTTAGTTTCTATAGACCACAAAGAACTTTTTAAAAATTGTGGTAAGACATACATGACCCAAATGTACCATTTTAACCATTTTTTTAAAGTTTTTTCATTATTATGGTAACTGCCCCCCACACACACACATACATGAAACATAATGTCTTAACCATTTTTAGGTGTACAGCTCAGTTGTGTGAAGTACATTTCCATTGTTGTGAAGCAAATTTATAGAACTTTCTCATCTTGTAAAACTGAAACTCTATACCTCCAATGGAGAGTTGCTATTTAATGAGCACAGAGTTTCATTTTAACCATTTTCAAGTGCACATTTCAGTGGCATTCTGGACATTCATATCATCATGCAACCAACATGACCATCTATCTCCAGGACTTTTTCATCCTCCCAAACAGAAACTCTGTATCCACACATTTTATCATTATTCAAATTATATGATTTCTGAGCCTCTGTTTGCTCATGTGATATAATTGGTTATCACATGATTGACTGAATTAGAATTGATTAAATTCAAATTAATATGGTTACAGTGTGTGCGTGTGTGTCCCAAGTCATGTCTGAGTTTTTGCGACCCCACAGACTGCAGCCCTCCAGGTTCCTCTGTCCTTGGGATTCCCCAGGCAAGAATCCTGGAGTGGGTTTGCATGCCTTCCTCCAGGAAATCTTCCCAACCCAGGGGTGGAACCTGTGTCTCCAGCATTGGCAGGTGGATTCTTTACCCACTGGGCCACTTGGGAAACCCAAAAGTCTATAGAGGGAGGGTGAAAAACAGCAAGGAGAACTGAGAATGCTTTTCATTATTTTTTATCACAGGAAATGAGTTCAGCCAAGATGATACTGAGAATGTTCTCAACTATGTCTAGAAAGGTGGAATGCAAATATATCAGATGCATATAAGAAAATACCATTTGATTGGTTTGAAAGGGGATCCAAGCTTCTTCATACCTCCGTCTCCCTTGTGCTCTCCAAGCAGCTGCATAGGACTCTGCAGCTGCTGGCTCTTCTAAGAAGCATCAGTTCCAGGAGTCTCCCTGGTGGTCCTTAGAAGTTAGTCCAAAGGTCCATTCTGTCTGACTTTTCTGCCAACTCTGGCTCAGGTCAGGCAGATCTTGCTGGTCTTCCTGGTGTGGAAGCTGAGGGCCCAGCCGATTTTCAGCCAGGATGGCCAAGAGGGCTAGGAGGACCAGCCCCGCCACGCCCATCCGAACCCAGTTCTCTGTTGTGTGATCTTGGCTAGCAGTATCTAGAGATGTCATTAGAAGGAATGAATGATCACTGGTCACGTTTCATTCCCTCCCAACCAAGAGCCCTGGGAAGGGAGCCCATTTCCCCAGTTTGTGGGTTCACTGGGACCCCCTCCTCAGGCAATGTGTGCATTCATGAGCGCCATACTTCATCTCGGGCTTCCCCAGTGGCTCAGTGGGTAAAGAATCCACCTGCAATGCAGGAGACACAGGAGATGCGGGTTTGATCCCTGGGTCAGGAAGATCCCTGGAGAAGGAAATGGCAACCCACTCTAGTATTCTTGCCTGGAAAACCCCATGAACAGAGGAGCCTGGTGGGCTATAGCTCATGGGGTTGTCCGACAAGAGTCAGACACGACTAAGCACGCAGGCACCACACGGCACTGCTAAGCTGGTTACCACCGTGTGTGAGTCTCTGTGCTTCACCTTAAACCTGAGTCCAAAGCTGTGGTCCTCAGAGGCATCTTGTAAGTGGGGGAGGAGGTGGTTATGAGGCTGTTCTGTTTGCTTGTCATCCCCTCCCACCATGGCAGTTTCACTGAATATCTAATCATATCCTCGAAACATCTTCATAGGCCCAGAGCCCCAAACTCTCTCCTGTACATCATCTCACCCCACGGAACAGTGTGTGTTCCTTTCTCATACAATGATTGGTATCTGGGAAGCAAGTAGGAAAAAAAGTTAGACAAACCTAGGGGAAATTTGGGACTTTCCTGGCAGTTCAGAGATTATGACTGAGCACTTCCACTGAGGCAGACGTGGGTTCGATCCTGGTCAGGGAACTAGGATCTCTGAATGCCATGTGGCGTGATCACAACACAAAAAACTTAGGGAAGCTAAGTGTGACCTTGGCTCATTCATGTGCGACCTTTCATTAGTTGTTTCTATTCATTGTACCTTTAAAAAATTTATCCATTTGTTTTATGGGCCTCACGGGCTCAAGGATGTAATAAAATATTGTGAAATTGCAATGCTCAGAAACCCTAGTAACTCTCTTCTGTTAAAACATAGAAATCAGTTCCAAGTGGATTTGGGCAAGTGGATTCTTTACCATCTGAGCCACCAGGGAAGCCCAAGAATACTGGAGTGGGTAGCCTATCCCTTCTTCAGGAGATCTTCCTGACCCAGGAATCGAACTGGAGTCTCCTGCATTGCAGGTGGATTCTTTTTCTTTTTTTAATATAAATTTATTTATTTAAATTGGAGGCTAATTACTTTACAATATTGTATTGGTTTTGCGATACATCAACATGTGCAGGTGGATTCTTTGCCAACTGAGCTACCAGGGAATCCCTGAAATTCAACATGAATTCCTAATGGCAAAGTGCAAAATATTTCAAGTTTGGGAAGATAATATTAGAGAGGATCATCCTGACATTGGGATAGGAGGTGATTTCTAAAACAAGTGTACACCCGTGGTGGATTCATGTTGATGTATGGCAAAACCAATACAATATTGTAAAGTGATTAGCCTCCAATTTAAATAAACAAATTTATATTAAAAAAAAAGAAAGAAAAAGAATGCATTTAGCATTTCTCCAGAAAAAAAATAAAACAAGATACAGTGACTGTCTACATTAAAGGAAAACGCTAATAAATTCAGCCCTCCTCCACAGGTGCCCAGTTGACCCTGTATCATTAATTGAAAAGACCATTTGGCCACAGGAGCTGATAAGGCCATGACTACTACATTCGCTTAGCTTGTAGAATGACTGGACAAGACAAATGTGAGAGACACATGTGGTCATCCCACTCAGTCACTAGCAGTTGCTTTCCTCTGCTATAACTCATGTTTGCTCCCTCTGGGCAGAGTGATGCATGCAAACCATATAAAAATGAAGCTCTTTTTGAATTTTTTTTGTTACACCTCATTGTGGTTTATGGGATCTTAGTTCCCCAACCTGGGATGAAACCCAGGTCCACAGTAATGAAAGCCTTGAGTCTTTATATATATATATGCAATTTTATTTACTGATTGATTTTTGGCTATGTTGGGTCTTCCTTGCTGCTTAGGCTTTTTCTCCTTGGGGTGAGTGAGGGCTACTCTCTAGCTATGGTTCTCAGGCTTCTCATTATGGTGGCTTCTCTCATTGTGGAGCACAGGCTCAGTAATCCTGGCGCAGGCTCTTTGTTGCTTCGAGGCATGTGGGGATCTTCCCAGATCAGGGATGAAACCCATGTCTCCTGCATTGCCAGGCAGATTCTTGACCACTGAGCCAGCGGGAAGTGTCCCCCTTTTTTCTTAGATATTTGCTTATTTATTTGGCTGTACTGGGTCTGTAGTCATAGCATGTGAGATCTTCAGCTGCAGCACGTGGGATCTAGTTCCCTGATCAGGAATCGAACCCAGGTCCCCTGCATTGGGAGCTCAGAGTCTTAGCCACAGGACTACCAGGGAGGTCCCAAAGCCCCGAGTCTTACTCCCTGGAGCGCCAGTGAGTTTCCCTAAATGAAGCTCTTGATAGTTTTTTAGAGTCTTCCTGATGAGTGGTAAGTTACCAGTCAACCTCTCTGAGTGGCTCCTATGTTAGAGGTTAATGTCAGGATTCCCCATTCTTTCAAGCATGTGATGAAAGAAAGTGAGTTCATCAAAGGTTGTGTCTGGTATCTGCTGACTCAACGACACTCCTAAAGATGATTCTGAACGTGGGCCTCTCCTTTCTTAACAGGCCATGTGTCTTTAAGGACACTGGAGAGCTCGGGGACATGCTGTAAAAGTCACATGTCACGAGGGTGAGAAGGCCTTCTCTCTCCGTGGTCCTCTGAGCCACGAGTCTCTCCTGCCCCGTCCTTTCTCGGTGCCTCTCTGTTCTCCTGCCTGATGCCAAGGCCCTGGACAGCCAGCTAGAGCCCCAAGGAGGAGGGCAGAAGTCTCTGGCGGTGGGGGTGGGGGGTGGTGCCCTTACCTGTGACCACCAGCTCCAGGGCATCGCTGGGGGCTGACCATACGTAGGGGCGGCCGCTGTGCCAGCCGTAGCACACGTAGACTCCTGAGAAGCTGAGGTTCACAGGACCCAGAGTGAAGTCCCCCTGGAGTCTCGCATCTCGGTGCTGTGACAGGGTGGCCCCTCCCGGCCTGCTCAGTGAAAATCTGTCGAACGACGTGTGTGCTGAACTGCACTGGAAGGAAATAGTCTCCCCTGGCATCGCCACGTGGCACCCATTGGTGGAGAGAAAGGGTTTGTCGTACAAGCCTGAAAGAGAAGAGAGGAAGTTGTTGGCAAGATTTCTGTCTTTCCCTGTTTCCCCGCCACTCATTTTGAGTCCATGCTAAGAGAAGGGCAGAAGCTCATGTTTTCCTGATGCAAAGGAACGGGAGGTGGTAGCATTCCACTTCACCACTGCAGGACCCACGTGTGTGTGCTCAGTCATGTCCAACTCTTTTTGACCCTAGGGACTGTAGCCCCCCAGGCTCCTCTGTCCATGGGACTATGCAGGCAACAACATGAGAGTGGATTGCCAGGCCTTCCTCCAGGGATTTTCCCCAACCCAGCGACTGAACCCACATCTCCTGGGTCTCCTGCATTGCTGGCAGATTCTTTACCACTGAGCCCCCTGGGGAGCCCCCTGCAGGACCCATCCTCTGTCCCAAATTCTTGTAGATGGAGCTGAGTGAACAAGCAGATGAGCAGCTGTCTTCCAGGGACAGCGACCTAGTCTCTAAAGCCAGAAGGGCCACATGGTTCTGTTCCCAGCTCTAACCTGTGGGTTTCCTCCTTAGACCGCTGAGCGATTCTGAGACACCAGCTGGGCGTCCCACAAGTCACCTCAATTCTGACACTCTACCTGGCAGTAACGTCAGATCCTGCAGTTTGGGGCTCCGGGTTAACACCTCAGTCCTGCAAGTCCCTCCCACTTCAGAGCCCATCAGAAGTCCAGGTTGTCACCTGTGCTTCTGACTGAGCAGCAATAATTCTGAAGTTGTTGGGTTTCAATTCCTGTGTTCAGTTCATTTGTTAGAGTGGCAGACGGAACTCGGGAGCCAGCTCGCTTACTAGATTACTGGCTTATGAAAGCATGTGTCAGGAACAGCCAGAGGGGAGGACTGGAAGAGTACAGGGCTTCATTTCCTGGGTGACACTGATTATTTCATCATTGGCCACTGGTGATGGATTCAACCTCCCACCTTTCTGCCTACCCCGGAGGTCAGGTAGGGGTGGGGCAGGGCTGAGTATTCTAACCCACCAATTACTTGGTTGGTTCCCCTGGCAACCAGCTCATATCCTTAGGTGCTTTCTGAAAGTTACCTTATCTACATAAAATCGGGTGTGGTTGAAAGGGATTTCTTATGAAAATGAAGATATTTTAATTGTTCACTGCTTAGGGAATCCCAGCAGCTTTCTCTGGTGGCTCTGATGGTAAGGAATCTGTCCGCCAATGAAGGAGACCAGGGTTCGATCCCTGGGTTGGGAGGATCCCCTGGAGAAGGAAATGGCAACCTGCTCCAGTATTCTTGGTTGGGAAAACCCATGGACAAAGGAACCCAGTGATTTTTATTTTGGCAGGTCAGAAATTAATTCTGTTATTTCATAAGACTTTGCAGCTTATTACATTCAAAAGGTACACCTCACACGCCTGTCAAATTCTCCAGCACTGTGAGTCTCATTTTCACTTTCTGTATCAGAATCAATCACTAAGGTTTGGTCTTTTTTTTTTTTTTTTTTTTTTTTTGTCTTTTTGCTGATCTAATATTCACCTTGTCTGAATCAGAACTTTATACTGAAGAACTATCATCTTCTGAGATGCTAGTATATGTGTCGCTCAGAGAAAGTAACTGCATAAAATGCACCGATAAATTCTTCACTCAAAATTTCTCGATGCATCATTTTTGAAAATTTTACAGTAATAAACTTGCATTTACAATATACACAAGGTTAGAACAAAAACCTAATGGAGCAAAATGTGAATGATAATGTCAATCATAAGTTGTTGAGTGAATCCTTGATAAATTCTAACCTCTAACAACTTTGCACCAGTGACGTTAATTGTGTCACTCTCTAAAAAGGTGTCGATACGTCTGCAGTCAATACGTTTGGGTAACAAAGGACCTATTAATAAGCCTTTGATCAACAATGTTAAGAATAGGGGAAACTGAGTGCAAGGTATACGGGCACTGTCTGTTGCATCACCTTAATTTCCCTGGAAATTTGAGACTGTTCTAAACATAACATTTCTGAAAAACTAAGAAAGGAGAAAGACTGGCGGGTCGGAGACCTGCCCACAGCCGCACCTGTCACCACCAGCTCCAGGGCTTCACTGGGCGCTGACCAGCGATGTTCTCTCCTGTATCGGCACTCATAGCGCCCTGCGGTGTTTGTATCCATGTGGTTAATGACGAACTCTGCCACCTCCTGAAATCCCAGCTTCTTCTCCACTTGTCTGTAGGTGAGGTTTTCCAAGATCTCCAGTTGGTACAGGTAAGACTCAAGGGTTCCCTGGCACAGGATCTTCACTGACCCATTCCAGGGAATCACAGAACTGGGCGTAGCAGATATGATAGGAATGGGAAAGTTCCCTAAAAGAAAACAGGGCCCAGACTTAGGTAGCCTGCCATGGGGAAACCATACTTCTTTCTTTTTCTGTGGGGGGAAGAACTAAATGAAGGGTGTGACAGACTTATAGCTCCTTCCTTAAAATTTTTTGGGGTAATTTCTAATTGTGGCAAAAATGAAATGTGTTATATAAAGATTAAATTTATCATTTAAACCATTTCTAAGTACACAGCTAAGTGGCCTTAATTACACTCACTATATGTGTGTGTATATCTATCTATAGATAGATATAAATATAGGTATAGGTATAGATATGGATAGATGTGGAGTATTTTTAAAGTCTTTACTGAATTTTTTACAATATTGCTTCTGTTTTATGTTTTGGTTTTTTGGTCACAAGGCATGTGGGATCTTAACTCCCAGACCAGGGACCCAACTTGTATCCCCTGCATTGGAATGTGACGTCTTAACCACTGGGCCATGGGGGAAGGCCCTATACACACCATATTGCGCATCTATTTCCAGGACGTCCTCAGGATTCCAAACAAAACCCCTATAACCACTAAGCAGTAACTCCTCACTCTCTTTTCTTAGGCCCTTGTCATTTCTAATTGACTTTCTGTCTCTATGAATTTTCTTATTCTAGAATCCCAGGGACGGGGGAGCTTGGTTGGCTGCCGTCTCTGGGGTCGCACAGAGTCGGACACAACTGACGTGACTTAGCAGCAGCAGCAGCAGATACCTGTATCAGTGGAATAGCCCAGCATTTGCCTTTCTGTGTCTGGTGTTTGTTTTACTTAGTGCAGTGACATCAAGATTCATCCATGTTGTAGCACGTATCAGAATACGTTTCCTTTTTATGGCTGAATAATATTCCACTGTACGTATAGACTACATTTTGCTTATACATTCATGCCAATGGACATTTGAGTTTTTTCCACCTTCTGGCTATTGTGAATAAAGTTGCTATGAACATAGAGGTGCAAATATCTTGTTAGAATCTCTTGTTTCAGTTTCTCTTGTTACATGTATAGAAGTGGAATTGCTGGATTGGGCATTTAGGTTATTGAGGAACTGAAAGGTTTTTTGAAGAACAAAATTCCTTCATATATTTATTTCTTTATTAATTTATCAAGGTGAAATTTATATAACATAAACTTAACCATGTTGAAAGTATACAATTCAGTGGAATTTA
Source organism: Cephalophus harveyi (assembly GCA_006410635.1). Classification (NCBI taxonomy): domain Eukaryota; kingdom Metazoa; phylum Chordata; class Mammalia; order Artiodactyla; family Bovidae; genus Cephalophus; species Cephalophus harveyi. Next base: position 298,022 of record SJYT01034127.1, on the reverse strand, counting down.
GTACATTCCAATCTTGTGCAATCATCATCTCTGTCTATTCCATTTTCATTGCCCTCAAAGCAGACCCCATACACATTAATTTTACCTTCTTCCCTGATGGCTCAGACAGTAAAGAAGCTGCCTGCAATATGGGAGACCCGGGTTCAGTCCCTGGGTCAGGAAGATCCCCGGGAGAAGGAAATGGCAATCCACTCCAGTATTCTTGCCTGAGAAATCCCATGGCCAGAGGAGCCTGGTGGGCTACACAGTCCATGGGGTCACAAATAGTCAGACCCGACCGAGCAACTAAGAGCACTGGAGAGTGCCCCCTGGTCTGCCAGGCGGTTTGCTTGGTGTTTTGTTGCCATGGCAACCCTTACCCATATGCAATTCTGCTTTTCACCCTAATGTGAGGGTGCTGAAGCTTGGAATAACCATGCCAGTCATTCAAGACCACAAACTGAAGAGTGCTCCAGCCTGGTTTGGAAACTAAGACTATGTCACCCCAGATTCCCTGCTCTTTCCTCAATACCTGGGGAGAGCTGTCTCCTAAAGCAGTTAGAGAAGCCAAACAAATAAATAACTTTTTAAAAGAAAGTAATGAATCAAGGGATCAAACTGCCAACATCCGCTGGATCATGGAAAAAGCAAGAGAGTTCCAGAAAATCATCTATTTCTGCTTTATTGACTATGCCAAAGCCTTTGACTGTGTGGATCACAATAAACTGTGGAAAATTCTGAAAGAGACAAGCATACCAGACCACCTCACCTGCCTCTTGAGAAACCTGTATGCAGGTCAGGAAGCAACAGTTAGAACTGGACATGGAACAACAGACTGGTTCCAAATAGGAAAAGGAATATGTCAAGGCTGTATACTGTCACCCTGCTTATGTAACTTATATGCAGAGTACATCATGAGAAATGCTGGGCTGGAAGAAACACAAGCTGAAATCAAGATTGCCGGGAGAAATATCAATAACCTCAGATATGCAGATGACACCGCCCTTATGGGCAGAAAGTGAAGAAGAACTAAAGAGCCTCTTGATGAAAGTGAAAGAGGAGAGTGAAAATTTTGGCTTAAAGTTCAACATTCAGAAAACTAAGATCATGGCATCTGGTCCCATCACTTCATGGCAAGTAGATAGGGCAAGAGTGGAAACAGTGGCTGACTATATTTTTTTGAGCGACAAAATCATTTCTGATGGTGACTGCAACCTGAAAGTAAAAAACGCTTACTCCTTGGAAGAAAAGTTATGACCAACCTAGATAGCATATTAAAAAGCAGAGACATTACTTTGCCAACCAACGTCCATCTAGTCAAGGCTATGGTTTTTCCAGCGGTCATGTATGGATGTGAGTATTGGACTATAAAGAAAGCTGAGTGCAGAAGAATTGATGCTTTTGAACTGTGGAGTTGGAGAAGACTCTTGAGAGTCCCTTGGACTGCAAGGAGACCCAACCAGTCCATCCTAAAGGAGATCAGTCCGGGGTGTTCATTGGAGGGACTGATGTTGAAGCTGAAACTCCAATACTTTGGCCACCTGATGCGAAGAGTTGACTCATTTGAAAAGACTCTGATGCTGGAAAAGATTGAGGGCAGGAGGAGAAGGGGATGACAGAGGATGAGATGGTTGGATGGCATCACCAACTCAATGGATGTGGGTTTGGGTGGACTCTGGGAGTCGGTGATGGACAGGGAAGCCTGGCGTGCTGCCATTCATTGGGTCGCAAAGAGTCGGACACAACTGAGCGACTGAACTGAACTGAACTAAGTGAATCAAGGAAAGTGGAGACTGGGTCCTACACAGAGTTCAGAGACTTTTTTTCCTCATGATCACCACCATCATCATCAGAGGTATCTCTACTGCTGAACCACATGAGAACCCCATCACAGGTAATACACTTACCATGTACATAATTCACATGCCTTATCTCGATTAATCCCCAAAATTGTATCACAATGATCCCATCCTCCCATGATCCAATCTGCTTTCATTGTTATTTTTATTTCTCTTTTGAAAGTGACTGAAAGGGTTAGCCTCTCAGTCACATTGGATTCTTTGCATCCCCATGGACTGTAGCCCACCAGTCTCCTCTATCCAAGGGATTTTCCAGTCAAGAATACTGGAGTGGTGTAGCCATTCCCTTCTCCAGGGGATCTTCCCGACCCAAGGGTCCAACCCAGGTCTCCTGTATTGCAGGCAGATTCTTTACCATCTAAGTCACCTTTATAGACAAAGAAATTGGTTCTGAGAATTGAAGCCACTTACATAAAGTTCTCTAAGGCAGTGTCCCTTTAAGTGAAAAAAAGTGGATGGACTGCGGAGAGTTAAGATTGTGAGAACATTTGATGTAGGAAGAATATTGGGCAATGGAAGGTGGTTCCTGACTTCCTCATCCCTGCCGTTGTGAACATTCAGTAAAACACATATTTTGGATGGACAGTCAGCCTACCAGAAGGAAAGACTAAATCCTGGCCTGAGCATGAATTTGAGGGATCCAAAGATTCCAAAGTGAGGTAGAAGTTGCGCAAAAGGAACGCAGCAGAGACAGCTATCAACAAAACAGGAAGTAAATTGGAACCCCTTTGAGCTTCTATCCCAGAATTTTCTATCCTAGAGTTGCCGCGAGGATGCAAGGGGATTGGAGGAGACTTAGAGAAACACTTACCATCCTGTGCCTGAATCTTCTGGCCAAGACAGAGCACTGGAAGAAAGACATTCATGAAAACTCCACCCACCAATTTCCAACCTTTATTATAAATTACTCAGCAGAAAGACTCTCACTGGGAAACACCCTGATGTTGGGAAAGATTGAGGGCAAGAGGAGAAGGGGGAAACAGAGGATGAGATGGTTGGATGACATCGCTGACTCAGTGGACATGAGTTTGAGCAAGCCCTGGGAGATAATGAAGGACAGGGAAGCCTGGCGTGCTGCAATCCATGGGGTTGCAAAGAGTCAGACAAGACTGAGCGACTGAACCACAACAACATAAAGACATACAGGTGCCATTTGTTCTCTTCAACAGCAAACAAGGCTCATCTTTTAGTTTTATCTTCCAGATTCCAGCCCCTAAGGCGCTCATCTTCAGGAGCTCTGGAACCATTGTGGACTGCCAGACAGCATGGCATTGGCTGAACGAACCCAGCAAGGCCAACTTGACAACTGGACCACTGAGCCTTACAAGCCAGCATGGGCTTGGGCAGACACATATCTGGGCAAAGACCATCTCTCCACTCAGGAGAGCAGAGTCTTATTGGCAGTCACTGAATCACTGAGTTCTTATTTTAAGAGAAAGTGAAAATGTTAGTCGCTCAGTAGCATCCGACTCTTTGCCACCCTATGGACAGTAGCCCACCAGGCTCCTCTGTCTATGCAATTCTCCAGGCAAGAATACTGGAGTGGGTTGCCATTCCCTTCTCCAGGGAATCTCCCCAACCCAAGGATTGAACCCATGTCTCCTGCACTGAAGGCAGATTGTTTACTGTCTGAGTCACCAGTTAAGAGAGACGTTGACTATTTTGGATTCCCCTCATCTTCTCCTCTAACCCACCTGCATTTGGGGACTCACCGAGGCAGCAGAGGGTAATGTCCCTGGGGGCCATGGTTCTGCACGGTCAGCCTCAGCCCACTTAGCCTCTTGACAGTGAACATCGACAGATGACAGAGTCTCACGAGACGGTGAGACCCACAGGAAGTATGAACTCAGAGGTCCTCGTCAGAGAATTTCTACATTTATTGCCCCAGAGGAATGGTTCCTTCCCAAAGAATTTCATTCTGGGGGGCCCTGAGATAGAGTCTAAGAGGAGATCAACCTTCCTGTTTATGTTTCAGATGAGAAGTGAACATTTTCTTCCTCCAGTGTTGAACGGGGCTCAAATCCTCCTTCAGACAAGATCCCACATCCCAGGGGAAGGGCTGGGGACAGGAAATTATTAGATGGGTGCCATACAGACAGAGATTTTCCTTCATTGATCCATCAGTCCAAAGCCATATGCCCTTGATGGCTATGGATCCACATAACCTCCACGGAATTCATGGACCAAATATATCCGTTTGGTCTTGATCGGGCAGGCAGTGTACTCTTACGTTGGGAATTATCTCAATGGTGGCATGTAGAGGAATGTTTTTTTCATTCATGTCTAAAGAATGAGGCTCCTATATTTATATCTAAACCTGTAATCTATGAATAGATGATGGATTGATAGAGAACATAGATTAGATAGATAGATAGTCAGGTAGGTGGGTAGACAGACAGATAAACAGATAGATGGATGGATAGATAAATTTGGCTTCAGACACCTACCTGGCTATCATTGGTTCTTCAAGTATAAGAAGTCAAATATTTCACATCAGACTTTCTACTGGCTACCTCATTTTCATTGCATCACCCTTTGTTTCCAACTTTATTGAGATGTCATTGGCATAACATAACATCATGTGAGTTTAAGGTGCACAACTGGTTGACTTGATACAGTTCCTTGCTGCACAGTGATGCTCACTGTGGCATTAGCTAATACATCCTCCAGCTTGCATAATTACCATTTCCTTTTTTCTGTTTTTTAAAATGTTATTTTTTTGTGGTGAAAACATTAAGATTTACTCTCTCAGCAACTTTAAAAATATTTATTTATTTATTGAAGAGCTGCACCAGGTCTTAGTTGTGGCACGTGGGACCTTTGATTTTTGTTGTGGTGTGGGGAATCTTTCTAGTTGTGGCCTGTGAACTCCTAGTCACAGCATGTGGGGTCTAGTTGTCTGACCAGGGATCAAACCTGGGCCCCCTGCTTTGGGAGCTCAGAGTCTTAGCCACTGGACCTTCAGGGAAGTTCCTCTCAGCAACTTTTAAGTATAGAATACAATATCGTTAATTATTCTCACCATGCTATACATTATTGCTTAGTTGCTCAGTCATGTCTGACTCTTTTGCAACCCCATGGACTGTAGCCATACTGTGAGTCTCATTTTCACTTTCTGTATCAGAATCAATCACTAAGGTTTGGTCTTTTTTTTTTTTTTTTTTTTTTTTTTGGTCTTTTTGCTGATCTAATATTCACCTTGTCTGAATCAGAACTTTATACTGAAGAACTATCATCTTCTGAGATGCTAGTATATGTGTCGCTCAGAGAAAGTAACTGCATAAAATGCACCGATAAATTCTTCACTCAAAATTTCTCGATGCATCATTTTTGAAAATTTTACAGTAATAAACTTGCATTTACAATATACACAAGGTTAGAACAAAAACCTAATGGAGCAAAATGTGAATGATAATGTCAATCATAAGTTGTTGAGTGAATCCTTGATAAATTCTAACCTCTAACAACTTTGCACCAGTGACGTTAATTGTGTCACTCTCTAAAAAGGTGTCGATACGTCTGCAGTCAATACGTTTGGGTAACAAAGGACCTATTAATAAGCCTTTGATCAACAATGTTAAGAATAGGGGAAACTGAGTGCAAGGTATACGGGCACTGTCTGTTGCATCACCTTAATTTCCCTGGAAATTTGAGACTGTTCTAAACATAACATTTCTGAAAAACTAAGAAAGGAGAAAGACTGGCGGGTCGGAGACCTGCCCACAGCCGCACCTGTCACCACCAGCTCCAGGGCTTCACTGGGCGCTGACCAGCGATGTTCTCTCCTGTATCGGCACTCATAGCGCCCTGCGGTGTTTGTATCCATGTGGTTAATGACGAACTCTGCCACCTCCTGAAATCCCAGCTTCTTCTCCACTTGTCTGTAGGTGAGGTTTTCCAAGATCTCCAGTTGGTACAGGTAAGACTCAAGGGTTCCCTGGCACAGGATCTTCACTGACCCATTCCAGGGAATCACAGAACTGGGCGTAGCAGATATGATAGGAATGGGAAAGTTCCCTAAAAGAAAACAGGGCCCAGACTTAGGTAGCCTGCCATGGGGAAACCATACTTCTTTCTTTTTCTGTGGGGGGAAGAACTAAATGAAGGGTGTGACAGACTTATAGCTCCTTCCTTAAAATTTTTTGGGGTAATTTCTAATTGTGGCAAAAATGAAATGTGTTATATAAAGATTAAATTTATCATTTAAACCATTTCTAAGTACACAGCTAAGTGGCCTTAATTACACTCACTATATGTGTGTGTATATCTATCTATAGATAGATATAAATATAGGTATAGGTATAGATATGGATAGATGTGGAGTATTTTTAAAGTCTTTACTGAATTTTTTACAATATTGCTTCTGTTTTATGTTTTGGTTTTTTGGTCACAAGGCATGTGGGATCTTAACTCCCAGACCAGGGACCCAACTTGTATCCCCTGCATTGGAATGTGACGTCTTAACCACTGGGCCATGGGGGAAGGCCCTATACACACCATATTGCGCATCTATTTCCAGGACGTCCTCAGGATTCCAAACAAAACCCCTATAACCACTAAGCAGTAACTCCTCACTCTCTTTTCTTAGGCCCTTGTCATTTCTAATTGACTTTCTGTCTCTATGAATTTTCTTATTCTAGAATCCCAGGGACGGGGGAGCTTGGTTGGCTGCCGTCTCTGGGGTCGCACAGAGTCGGACACAACTGACGTGACTTAGCAGCAGCAGCAGCAGATACCTGTATCAGTGGAATAGCCCAGCATTTGCCTTTCTGTGTCTGGTGTTTGTTTTACTTAGTGCAGTGACATCAAGATTCATCCATGTTGTAGCACGTATCAGAATACGTTTCCTTTTTATGGCTGAATAATATTCCACTGTACGTATAGACTACATTTTGCTTATACATTCATGCCAATGGACATTTGAGTTTTTTCCACCTTCTGGCTATTGTGAATAAAGTTGCTATGAACATAGAGGTGCAAATATCTTGTTAGAATCTCTTGTTTCAGTTTCTCTTGTTACATGTATAGAAGTGGAATTGCTGGATTGGGCATTTAGGTTATTGAGGAACTGAAAGGTTTTTTGAAGAACAAAATTCCTTCATATATTTATTTCTTTATTAATTTATCAAGGTGAAATTTATATAACATAAACTTAACCATGTTGAAAGTATACAATTCAGTGGAATTTAGTACATTCCAATCTTGTGCAATCATCATCTCTGTCTATTCCATTTTCATTGCCCTCAAAGCAGACCCCATACACATTAATTTTACCTTCTTCCCTGATGGCTCAGACAGTAAAGAAGCTGCCTGCAATATGGGAGACCCGGGTTCAGTCCCTGGGTCAGGAAGATCCCCGGGAGAAGGAAATGGCAATCCACTCCAGTATTCTTGCCTGAGAAATCCCATGGCCAGAGGAGCCTGGTGGGCTACACAGTCCATGGGGTCACAAATAGTCAGACCCGACCGAGCAACTAAGAGCACTGGAGAGTGCCCCCTGGTCTGCCAGGCGGTTTGCTTGGTGTTTTGTTGCCATGGCAACCCTTACCCATATGCAATTCTGCTTTTCACCCTAATGTGAGGGTGCTGAAGCTTGGAATAACCATGCCAGTCATTCAAGACCACAAACTGAAGAGTGCTCCAGCCTGGTTTGGAAACTAAGACTATGTCACCCCAGATTCCCTGCTCTTTCCTCAATACCTGGGGAGAGCTGTCTCCTAAAGCAGTTAGAGAAGCCAAACAAATAAATAACTTTTTAAAAGAAAGTAATGAATCAAGGGATCAAACTGCCAACATCCGCTGGATCATGGAAAAAGCAAGAGAGTTCCAGAAAATCATCTATTTCTGCTTTATTGACTATGCCAAAGCCTTTGACTGTGTGGATCACAATAAACTGTGGAAAATTCTGAAAGAGACAAGCATACCAGACCACCTCACCTGCCTCTTGAGAAACCTGTATGCAGGTCAGGAAGCAACAGTTAGAACTGGACATGGAACAACAGACTGGTTCCAAATAGGAAAAGGAATATGTCAAGGCTGTATACTGTCACCCTGCTTATGTAACTTATATGCAGAGTACATCATGAGAAATGCTGGGCTGGAAGAAACACAAGCTGAAATCAAGATTGCCGGGAGAAATATCAATAACCTCAGATATGCAGATGACACCACCCTTATGGGCAGAAAGTGAAGAAGAACTAAAGAGCCTCTTGATGAAAGTGAAAGAGGAGAGTGAAAATTTTGGCTTAAAGTTCAACATTCAGAAAACTAAGATCATGGCATCTGGTCCCATCACTTCATGGCAAGTAGATAGGGCAAGAGTGGAAACAGTGGCTGACTATATTTTTTTGAGCGACAAAATCATTTCTGATGGTGACTGCAACCTGAAAGTAAAAAACGCTTACTCCTTGGAAGAAAAGTTATGACCAACCTAGATAGCATATTAAAAAGCAGAGACATTACTTTGCCAACCAACGTCCATCTAGTCAAGGCTATGGTTTTTCCAGCGGTCATGTATGGATGTGAGTATTGGACTATAAAGAAAGCTGAGTGCAGAAGAATTGATGCTTTTGAACTGTGGAGTTGGAGAAGACTCTTGAGAGTCCCTTGGACTGCAAGGAGACCCAACCAGTCCATCCTAAAGGAGATCAGTCCGGGGTGTTCATTGGAGGGACTGATGTTGAAGCTGAAACTCCAATACTTTGGCCACCTGATGCGAAGAGTTGACTCATTTGAAAAGACTCTGATGCTGGAAAAGATTGAGGGCAGGAGGAGAAGGGGATGACAGAGGATGAGATGGTTGGATGGCATCACCAACTCAATGGATGTGGGTTTGGGTGGACTCTGGGAGTCGGTGATGGACAGGGAAGCCTGGCGTGCTGCCATTCATTGGGTCGCAAAGAGTCGGACACAACTGAGCGACTGAACTGAACTGAACTAAGTGAATCAAGGAAAGTGGAGACTGGGTCCTACACAGAGTTCAGAGACTTTTTTTCCTCATGATCACCACCATCATCATCAGAGGTATCTCTACTGCTGAACCACATGAGAACCCCATCACAGGTAATACACTTACCATGTACATAATTCACATGCCTTATCTCGATTAATCCCCAAAATTGTATCACAATGATCCCATCCTCCCATGATCCAATCTGCTTTCATTGTTATTTTTATTTCTCTTTTGAAAGTGACTGAAAGGGTTAGCCTCTCAGTCACATTGGATTCTTTGCATCCCCATGGACTGTAGCCCACCAGTCTCCTCTATCCAAGGGATTTTCCAGTCAAGAATACTGGAGTGGTGTAGCCATTCCCTTCTCCAGGGGATCTTCCCGACCCAAGGGTCCAACCCAGGTCTCCTGTATTGCAGGCAGATTCTTTACCATCTAAGTCACCTTTATAGACAAAGAAATTGGTTCTGAGAATTGAAGCCACTTACATAAAGTTCTCTAAGGCAGTGTCCCTTTAAGTGAAAAAAAGTGGATGGACTGCGGAGAGTTAAGATTGTGAGAACATTTGATGTAGGAAGAATATTGGGCAATGGAAGGTGGTTCCTGACTTCCTCATCCCTGCCGTTGTGAACATTCAGTAAAACACATATTTTGGATGGACAGTCAGCCTACCAGAAGGAAAGACTAAATCCTGGCCTGAGCATGAATTTGAGGGATCCAAAGATTCCAAAGTGAGGTAGAAGTTGCGCAAAAGGAACGCAGCAGAGACAGCTATCAACAAAACAGGAAGTAAATTGGAACCCCTTTGAGCTTCTATCCCAGAATTTTCTATCCTAGAGTTGCCGCGAGGATGCAAGGGGATTGGAGGAGACTTAGAGAAACACTTACCATCCTGTGCCTGAATCTTCTGGCCAAGACAGAGCACTGGAAGAAAGACATTCATGAAAACTCCACCCACCAATTTCCAACCTTTATTATAAATTACTCAGCAGAAAGACTCTCACTGGGAAACACCCTGATGTTGGGAAAGATTGAGGGCAAGAGGAGAAGGGGGAAACAGAGGATGAGATGGTTGGATGACATCGCTGACTCAGTGGACATGAGTTTGAGCAAGCCCTGGGAGATAATGAAGGACAGGGAAGCCTGGCGTGCTGCAATCCATGGGGTTGCAAAGAGTCAGACAAGACTGAGCGACTGAACCACAACAACATAAAGACATACAGGTGCCATTTGTTCTCTTCAACAGCAAACAAGGCTCATCTTTTAGTTTTATCTTCCAGATTCCAGCCCCTAAGGCGCTCATCTTCAGGAGCTCTGGAACCATTGTGGACTGCCAGACAGCATGGCATTGGCTGAACGAACCCAGCAAGGCCAACTTGACAACTGGACCACTGAGCCTTACAAGCCAGCATGGGCTTGGGCAGACACATATCTGGGCAAAGACCATCTCTCCACTCAGGAGAGCAGAGTCTTATTGGCAGTCACTGAATCACTGAGTTCTTATTTTAAGAGAAAGTGAAAATGTTAGTCGCTCAGTAGCATCCGACTCTTTGCCACCCTATGGACAGTAGCCCACCAGGCTCCTCTGTCTATGCAATTCTCCAGGCAAGAATACTGGAGTGGGTTGCCATTCCCTTCTCCAGGGAATCTCCCCAACCCAAGGATTGAACCCATGTCTCCTGCACTGAAGGCAGATTGTTTACTGTCTGAGTCACCAGTTAAGAGAGACGTTGACTATTTTGGATTCCCCTCATCTTCTCCTCTAACCCACCTGCATTTGGGGACTCACCGAGGCAGCAGAGGGTAATGTCCCTGGGGGCCATGGTTCTGCACGGTCAGCCTCAGCCCACTTAGCCTCTTGACAGTGAACATCGACAGATGACAGAGTCTCACGAGACGGTGAGACCCACAGGAAGTATGAACTCAGAGGTCCTCGTCAGAGAATTTCTACATTTATTGCCCCAGAGGAATGGTTCCTTCCCAAAGAATTTCATTCTGGGGGGCCCTGAGATAGAGTCTAAGAGGAGATCAACCTTCCTGTTTATGTTTCAGATGAGAAGTGAACATTTTCTTCCTCCAGTGTTGAACGGGGCTCAAATCCTCCTTCAGACAAGATCCCACATCCCAGGGGAAGGGCTGGGGACAGGAAATTATTAGATGGGTGCCATACAGACAGAGATTTTCCTTCATTGATCCATCAGTCCAAAGCCATATGCCCTTGATGGCTATGGATCCACATAACCTCCACGGAATTCATGGACCAAATATATCCGTTTGGTCTTGATCGGGCAGGCAGTGTACTCTTACGTTGGGAATTATCTCAATGGTGGCATGTAGAGGAATGTTTTTTTCATTCATGTCTAAAGAATGAGGCTCCTATATTTATATCTAAACCTGTAATCTATGAATAGATGATGGATTGATAGAGAACATAGATTAGATAGATAGATAGTCAGGTAGGTGGGTAGACAGACAGATAAACAGATAGATGGATGGATAGATAAATTTGGCTTCAGACACCTACCTGGCTATCATTGGTTCTTCAAGTATAAGAAGTCAAATATTTCACATCAGACTTTCTACTGGCTACCTCATTTTCATTGCATCACCCTTTGTTTCCAACTTTATTGAGATGTCATTGGCATAACATAACATCATGTGAGTTTAAGGTGCACAACTGGTTGACTTGATACAGTTCCTTGCTGCACAGTGATGCTCACTGTGGCATTAGCTAATACATCCTCCAGCTTGCATAATTACCATTTCCTTTTTTCTGTTTTTTAAAATGTTATTTTTTTGTGGTGAAAACATTAAGATTTACTCTCTCAGCAACTTTAAAAATATTTATTTATTTATTGAAGAGCTGCACCAGGTCTTAGTTGTGGCACGTGGGACCTTTGATTTTTGTTGTGGTGTGGGGAATCTTTCTAGTTGTGGCCTGTGAACTCCTAGTCACAGCATGTGGGGTCTAGTTGTCTGACCAGGGATCAAACCTGGGCCCCCTGCTTTGGGAGCTCAGAGTCTTAGCCACTGGACCTTCAGGGAAGTTCCTCTCAGCAACTTTTAAGTATAGAATACAATATCGTTAATTATTCTCACCATGCTATACATTATTGCTTAGTTGCTCAGTCATGTCTGACTCTTTTGCAACCCCATGGACTGTAGCCAGCCAGGCTCCTCTGTCCATGGGGATTCTCCAGGCAAGAATACTGGAGTGGGTTGCCATTTCCTTCTCCAGGGGATCTTCCCAACTTGGAGATCGAATATGCATCTCCTGCTTGGCAGGTGGATTCTTTATCACTGAGCCATGCACTGACCTCAGAGCTACAGACAGAGAATGACCAGTTAGGGTCTTTCCTCTCTTGCATTAAAAAAAATCATTTTTATTTTTTGGCTGTGCCAGTTCTTATGCCGCACATGGAATCTTTTCTTGTGGCTCACAGGCGCTAAAACTCCAGCTCAGTAGTTCTGGTGTGCAGGGCCCAGTGGCATTGGAAGGTACTCTTAACCACTGGACCACCAGGGAAGTCCCCTCTGTTACATTTTTTTAAAGGTAATTTATCCCTGATTAGAGTATGTGTCTGAAGCTGGTTGTGTGCTAGAGAGTACTCTTCACCTGGGGGTAAGCCCGGCATGGGTTCCTGAAAATCAAGTTGAAACTTAGAGTTTTGAGAAGTGTTTAAAGATGCTTTTCTCGGTCTATTTTGAAATTTATACCAAAGAATAAAGGGAAGTATGGCTTAAGATGTATATATCTTAAGATATATATTTTATATATGATATATGTGTATGTGTATATTTCCATGTATGTATTCCTCTCACAAGTATGAATATATATACAGTCCAACTCTAGTCAAAGATATGGTTTTTCCAGTACTCATGTATGGATGTGAGAGTCTGACTATAAAGAAAGCTGAGCACCAAAGTATTGATGCTTTTGAACTGTAGTGTTGTCCTTTTGTTTTGTTTTTAATTTATTTATTTTCAGTTCAGTTCAGTCACTCAGTCGTGTCCAACTCTTTGTGACCCCATGAATTGCAGCACGCCAGGCCTCCCTGTCCATCACCAACTCCCAGAGTTCACTCAGACTCACGTCCATCGAGTCGGTGATGCCATCCAGCCATCTCATCCTCTGTCGTCCCCTTTTCCTCCTGCCCCCAGTCCCTCCCAGCATCAGAGTCTTTTCCAGTGGGTCAACTCCAAAGTACTGGAGTTTCAGCTTTAGCATCATTCCTTCCAAAGAACACCCAGGACTGATCTCCTTTAGAATGGACTGGTTGGATCTCCTTGCAGTCCAAGGGACTCTCAGGAGTCTTCTCCAACACCACAGTTCAAAAGCATCAATTCTTCGGCGCTCAGCCTTCTTCACAGTCCAACTCTCACATCCATACATGACCACTGGAAAAACCATAGCCTTGACTAGACGGACCTTTGTTGGCAAAGTAATGTCTCTGCTTTTCAATATGCTATCTAGGTTGGTCATAACCTTCCTTCTAAGGAGTAAGCGGCTTTTAATTTCATGGCTGCAGTCACCATCTGCAGTGATTTTGGAGCCCAAAAAAATAAAGTCTGACACTGTTTCCACTGTTTCCCCAACTATTTCCCATGAAGTGATGGGACCAGATGCCATGATCTTCATTTTCTGAATGTTGAGCTTTAAGCCAACTTTTTCGCTCTCCTCTTTCACTTTTATCAAGAGGCTCTTTAGTTCCTCTTCACTTTCTGCCATAAGGGTGGTGTCATCTGCATATCTGAGGTGATTGATATTTCTCCCAGAATCTTGATTCCAGCTTGTGTTTCTTCCAGCCCAGCATTTCTCATGATGTACTCTGCATATAAGTGAAATAAGCAGGGTGACAATATACAGCCTTGATGTACTCCTTTTCCTATTTGGAACCAGTCTGTTGTTCCACGTCCAGTTCTAACTGTTGCTTCCTGACCTGCATACAGATTTCTCAAGAGGCAGATTAGGTGGTCTGGTATTCCCATCTCATTCAGAATTTTCCACAGTTTATTGTGATCCACATAGTCAAAGACTTTGGTATAGTCAATAAAGCAGAAATAGATGCTTTTCTGGAACTCTCTTGCTCTTTCAATGATCCAGCGGATGTTGGCAATTTGATCTCTGGTTTCTCTGCCTTTTCTAAAGCCAGCTTGAACATCTCTACTCAGCCATAAAGAGGAATGAAATTCTGCCTTGTGCAGCAGCATAGATGGACCTCAAGGGCATTATGCTTAGTAAGATCAGTCAGACAGAGAAAGATAAGCACTGTATGACATCACTTATATGTAGACTAAGAAATAGTATAAATGAATGTACAAGCAAAACAGAAGCGGACTCACAGATAATAGAAAATAAACTTGTGATTTCCAAATGGGAGAGGAAAGTGGGTAGGCACAAATTAGGGATATGGGAGTAAGGGATACAAACTAACATGCGTAAAATAGATAAGCAAGAAGAATAGACTATATAGCACAGGGAATTATGGTCATCATCTTGTAATAAATTATTATGGGCTATAATCACTGCTATATACCTGAAACGAATAGAATATTGCAAATCCACTATACTCCAATTAAATAACTTATTTATTTAAAAATTATTTTGACCCTTTAAAAAAGAACAACAGACACATTTTGCATTTAAAATATATTAATGTACTTAAAATTTTAATATTCTGCTTTATAGCAGACCAGTGAAAACAGTGTCAGGCTTTATTTGGGGGGGCTCCAAAATCACTGCAGATGGTGACTGCAGCCATGAAATTAAAAGACGCTTACTCCTTGGGCTTCCCTGGTGGTGCAGAGGTTAAAGCATCTGCCTGCAATGTGGGAGACCTGGGTTCCATCCCTGGGTTTGGAAGATCCCCTGGAGAAGGAAATGGCAACCCACTCCAGTATTCTTGCCTGGAGAATCCCATGGACGGGGGAGCTTGGTGGGCTACAGTCCACGGGTCGCAAAGAGTCAGACACGACTGAGCGACTTCACTTCACTTCACTTTCACTTTACTCCTTGGAAGAAAAGTTATGACCAACCTAGACTGCATGTTGAAAAGCAGAGACCTTACTTTGCCGACTAAGGTCTGTCTAGTCAAGGCTATGGTTTTTCCAGTGGTCACGTATGGATGTGAGAGTCGGACTGTGAAGAAGGCTGAGCGCTGAAGAATTGATGCTTTTGAACTGTGGTGTTGGAGAAGACTCTTGAGAGTCCCTTGGACTGCAAGGAAATCCAACCAGTCCATTCTGAAGGAGATCAACCCTGGGATTTCTTTGGAAGAAATGATGCTAAAGCTGAAACTCCAGTACTTTGGCCACCTCATATGAAGAGTTGACTCATTGGAAAAGACTCTGATGCTGGGAGGGATTGGGGGCAGGAGGTGAAGCGGATGACAGAGGATGAGATGGCTGGATGGCATCACCGACTCAATGGACGTGAGTCTGAGTGAACTCCGGGAGTTGGTGATGGACAGGGAGGCCTGATGTGCTGCGATTCTGGGGTTGCAAACAGTCGGACACGACTGAGCAACTGAACTAAACTAAAGGAATGTCATTACGTAAGAAATATATTTTTGCTTAAAAATAATATTTTAGTAAAACAGTGTAATAAATCTGAAGAAGACAGTTTTATCATTTTATTCTTTTTTTTTTTTAGTCTTTATTGAATTTGTTACAATATCGCTTCTGTTCCATATTTCACTTTTTTGGCCACGTGGCATGTAGCATGGATCTTAGCTCCCTGACCAGGGATGGAATCCACACCGTCCACATCAGAAGGTGACGTCCCAGCCACTGAGCTGCCAGAGAAGTCCCTCTCTCAATCTGATTAAACCAATTAACATCCCAGCACATGAATGCTGGACACGGAGGAGCCAAAGTCAAACACATGTTTTTAAAAATGACTTTAAGGGTTTTGCTCTGTACACTGCCCGATGCCTTCCCTGGGCATAACGTCCCCATTTCAAAATTTACCAGCTGACCTAGAAATGAGTTTCTGCCGGGAACCAGACCACGGTCAGAAGCTCTGGTTAGAAACCACAGATACACTCAGATGCATCATGGGAACTGCATCTTTTCCTTACTGCCAATGGCCAGAGGTGGAGGAAGGCCTTTGAATCATCAGTAAACAAGTTGGTGTGAAAGCCCCTGGGCGACAGCTCCCGGGCTTCACTCACCACATCCTGCGCATCCCCTGGCCCGCGGGGTCCATCTCCACCCAGCTGTCTACATTCACCAGGCATAACCTGAGCGATGCCTTCTACACTTGCTGTCCTTCTCGTCCTTGGTGAGTTCTTGCGTGGGAGAGAGCTGGAATTGAGGGGTCTAGCATGGATGGGGCAACATATCTCATCACTCCTGTCTTCCAGGGCTGGGTCTGAGCCAGAGGAGCAGCACCCAGCAGCGTAAGTCCTTCCTTCAAAGCCCCCGAGTCGGGTTCAGCCACCATGTCTGCTTGAGAACAGCTGGAGGAAAGGCCAGGGACTCTGCCTGGCTAGGAAGGCTCACGGCCAGCAGTTGGGTGGACAGTAGGCTGGAAGGGGGGCTTTCTTGGGAACTCCCACCTCTGATTCCCTTCCAGAGATGCTCTCGAAACCTGCCATCTGGGTCAGACCCAGTTTCATGATCCCAAAGGGAAGACCAGCTACCATTGGGTGTCGGGGAGCTGGCGAGGCCATGGAGTACCAACTGCACTTTGAGGGGGGACTTTCTGCCTTGGAGAGACCAAAGTCACGCCCAGTGATGAACTGGGTGAAGTTCCCCATCCCGGCCATGACCTCTCACACCGCAGGGCAATACAGGTGCTCCTACCGAAGTGGGAAGCTCTGGTCAGAGCTCAGCGACCCTCTGGAGCTGGTGGTAACAGGTAACTATCCCGTGGTGCAGCTATAGGTCATCTTGCCAACCCGAGTCCTCCAGAAAGTCCTCACTTGCCCGTCTCCCTCCATCTCTCCCAAGCCTTGCTCAGATATTAGTTTGTCTTGGGGGCAATGCAGGGGGTTGGTTAATGCCTATGGGGTTATCTTTAGAGAACTGTCTCTATGTCCTAGAAGCAGATTGGTCTTAGGTTCTTCAGAAAAGAGACTGTAAGATGGATGTTTGTACCCAGAAGGAATCACCGTGGAGTGTCCTTAAAAATGGCACCTGTGATAAGTGAGGGGCACAGGCCCTCACCACTCACAGAAAGGGCAGGTGGGCAGCATTGCAGCTCCAAGGGAGACCTCAGGGACTTCCCTGGGGGCCAGTCCAGGGGTTGAGACTCCATGCTTCCAATGCATGCAGTGAGAGTTCGATCCCTAGCCAGGGGACTAAGATCCCGCATGCCATGTGGTGCGGCCAAAATGTTTTTAAAAATAAAAAAATTAAGGACAGAGACTTCAACTCAGCAAATGTGGAACTCTGGACCTGGCTGGCCTTTCAGCGTAGGCTTGAAATGAGGCTAGAAGCTTTGGACTCCTATCAGGCAGGGATTGGATGAGAACCACTCCTGGGGAGATTCCAGACAAATAGTCATGCTTTCGTGGTTCTTGAGTTCTAGCAGAAGACAGACTATGAGTCAAAGTCAGGAAATCCAAATCAGTTACACGGCATATGAGGGTGAAATGGCAGTATGGAAAAAGCAAGTGGTTGAGGTGGCCAGGTAATCTTGGGTCAGGTGGTTCCCTTCCATAGAGGGATGTGGGTCACAAGTTTAAGTCAATATCAGAGTCACCTGTGGACTTGCAGAAGCACAGATGACTTTAGTAAACCCACATTCATGGAAGCAGTACTCACAACAGACAACAGGTAGAAACAACTTTGCCTACCAGTGAATGAGTGGATGAAGAAAATGTGGTCTATTCATACAACTGAATATTATTCAGCCTTAAAAAGGAAGGAAATCCTGACACTCGGTAACTTGAGGATGTTATACTGAGTGAAATAAGCCCACTGTCAAAGGATCAATAAGTGTACATTCCACTTATATGGGGTACTTAAAATAGTCAAGTTCAAAGGCATAAAGCAAAATGGTGGTTGCCAGGGTCTGGGGGAAGGGGAAATGAAAAGTTAATGTTTAATGTATACAGTTTCAGTTTTGCAAGATGAAAAGCATTCTGGGGATTAACAGGGATGATAATTGTACAACAATGTCGAGGGACACGACTGAAGCGACTTAGCAGCAGCAGCAGCAGTGGATGTACTTAATATCATGGGACTATACAATTAAAAATAGTTAAGGTGGCAAATTTATGTATATTTTACTACAACTAAAAGTAGAAATGAGGTTTTTAAGTTGTTTTTGTTTTTGTTTTGATGTGGACCATTTTTAAAGTCTTCTCTGAATGTGTTAAAATATTGCTTTGGGTTTTATGTTTTGGATTTTTGGCCACCACGAGGCATGTGGGATTTAGCTCCCTGGCCAGGGATGGAACCTGCACCCCCCTGCACTGGAAGGTGGAGTCTCGACCACTGGACCACCAGGGAAGTTCCACCAAAAAGATTTCAAAACACAGATGGCTTCCCCTCCCCCAAGTTTCTGATGCAATAGTTAGGGGGTAGAGCCTGGAAATTTGCATTTCTAACAAGCTTCCTCAGGATGCTGACATTGCTGGTCCCAAGGGCCAAGTGCTGAGGACCAGTGATGTAGGGAAATTCCCAGGAAGAGATTCCTCTTAACTCTCTTGGCAGCTGGTGGAGGGACCGTCTCAGTCTTGAAGGGAGCATTCAGGGAGGGTGTGTCCATAACCAAGACGAATCTAGGAAATAGAAGAGACCAAGATTCCAAGCAGTGATATCCTGGCCCTAAGGACTAGAGGGACACTCGGAGATGCAGCAAGCAGGATACAGATGCTCTGTACTGGGAATTCCCTGGTGATCCATTGGTGAAGACTCCACCCTTCAAGTGGAAAGGTTTTGGGTTCGATCCCTAGTGGGAGAACTCTGATCCCATGTGGCACGTGGCCAAAAAAAAAAAAAAAGATGCTCTTAACCTGCTAGCCACCTTCTCTCACAGGACTGTATGACACACCCACGCTCTCAGTTGAACCCAGGTCTGAGGTGACCTCAGGAGAGAATGTGACCTTCCGTTGCCAACTGGCAACAGCTACAAGCACGTTCTTCCTGCTCAAGGCGGGACAATCCAGCCGCCCCCAGCTCAGATACGGGAACCTGTGGGCAGAGTTCCACCTGGGCCCTGTGACCCCAGCACACAGAGGGACATACAGATGCTTTGGCTCCTACAACAACCACGCGTGGTCTTTCCCCAGCAAGCCTGTGAAGCTCCTGGTCAAAGGTGAGGACCTCCCCCTCAACTTTGCCCATGTCCTTTCTGGATCTCTAAGCGACCACTAAACAGCGATGAGGATGGCAGCAAAGAGGCAGGTGGTGAGATGCAGAGACGGGTGCTCTGCACCAATGCTCTCATCCACATCAATTCTCAGAGGTCCAGGAGTTAGCGAGAGCATGAGGACCATCGCCAGAGAGATGGCAGATGGAGGAGTGGGGATGGG
The DNA here is from genome assembly GCA_006410635.1 of Cephalophus harveyi. Classification (NCBI taxonomy): domain Eukaryota; kingdom Metazoa; phylum Chordata; class Mammalia; order Artiodactyla; family Bovidae; genus Cephalophus; species Cephalophus harveyi. The sequence continues at coordinate 278,750 of SJYT01034127.1, read as the reverse complement.
GGGGGAATAGATGGGAAGACCAGACCCCTTGATCTCCTTGTCTCCACTGCCAGGAGATGCTGGGAACACCACCTTCGCGCCTACCGAGCACACCTCTTCTGGTGAGTAACAGATACTTCTAAACTCAGGGGAAGGACTCAAAGCCTCCCAACCACACTAAAAAGCTGGCATTCTTTCACAATATCCCTTGAGTGCACAGAGCCAGCCACGAACTGCAGTTCTGTCAGCCAACCAGATGAAGACCCTTGCTTGTATGGCGCTCATAACCTACAGTCAAAGTCACTGTTCAGTCCCTCAGTCAGGCCCAACCTGACTGCAACCCCATGGACTGCAACACGCCAGGCTCCCCTGTCCTTCACCATCTCCCGGAGTTTGCTCAGATTCGTGTTCATGGAGTCGGTGAAGCCATCCAGCCATCTTATCCTCTGGTGTCCCCTTCTCTTTCTGCCTTCAACCTTTCCCAGCATCAGGGAATTCTTGGTTGGGGCAAGCGGGATCTGGTTGCTCTACCAGGGATCAAACCTAGGCCCCCTGCACTGGGAGCACGGAGTCTTAGTCACTGGACCCCCAGGGAAGTCCCTCACACCATCTCTTTTCCTCATTTCTTCACTTTCCTTGCTCTCTGCAGACTACTGGGACTCCTACGAGTTAACCACAGGGACCCAATCACAGAAAGGTAAGCCGGCAGCGGGGGCCTGTGGGCCCTTAGGAAAGGGGAAAGAGATGGGGTGAGGCAGTCTTGGCAGCTCCCCATGAGTGATCACTCTGTGCTTCTGATCCAGACCATTTCCTCTGGAATCACATGGTCCAGAATCTCATCCGGCTTGGCCTGGCTGTCCTGGTCCTGGTGGCCCTCATGGGGCTCCTGCTTGAAGACTGGCTTCACAGAAGGAAGTCTGGAAAGAGAGCCCACTGGGTTTCACGTCGGAGATGCGGGAGAAGGCTCCGAGCAGAGAGCCCTGGAGACGTGACCAAGAGACCCAGTGGGCACAGGTGGAGCTGAAAGTGGCCCCAACTTTGGGCTGTGGGAGCTCCAAGTGGAACCCATGGAGGAACAGAGTTGCTGCAGGGAACTAAGGGAGGACTGCGTGCAGTTGGGCAGGAGGAAGATGAAGGCAGCACACTTCTCCTGCAGACCGAGCCTGTGGCCTCTTCCAGGTTCGAAGGGCTCTTGCGCTTCCTTCCTGCAAGCCAAATTTTCAGCCACCCCCGTCTTTCCTGAAAACAGCTTTAACATCACGGCCATGGGAATATCTCCTTCCTTTTGTCTTTATCCTTACTTCTTTTCATAAATTTATTTAATTTTTTTTAATTTTATTTTTACTTTATTTTACTTTACAATACCGTATTGGTTTTGCCATACATTGACGTGAATCCACCATGGGTGTATATTAGCTCCCAATCCCGAATCCCCCTCCCACCTCCCACCCCACATCATCTCTCTGGCTCATCCCTGTGCACCAGCTCCAAGCATCCTGTATCCTGTATCGAACATAGGCTTGTGCTTTGTTCTTACATGTTAGTTTACATGTTTCAATGCCATTCTCCCAAATCATCCCACCCTCTTCCTCTCCCATAGAGTCCAAAAAAGGATTCTTCAATATCCGCAAATCAATCAATGTAATTCACCACATTAACAAATTGAAAAATAAAATTTATTTAATTTTAACTGGAAGATAATTGCTTTACAATGTTGGGATAGTTTCTGCCATACATCGACATGAATCAGCCGTAGGTATACCTAAGTCCCCTCCTTTTGGAACCTCCCTCCCGCCTCCCTCTCCTCTGGGTGGTCACAGAGCACCGTATTGAGCTCCTTGCATCATACAGCCAATTACGGCTGGGGATCTCTTATACACACGGTAGTCACGTTTCAATGCTGCTCTCTCAATTTGTCCCCACCGCCTCCTTCCCCTGCTGCGTTCATATGTCCATTGTCTGTGTCTGCATATCTATTCCTGCCCTGCAAATAGGTTCATCCATACCATTTTACCTAGATTCCATATATATGATTTACTATATGAGATTTGTCTTTTTCTGCCTTATTTCTCTGTATAACAGGCTCTCCATCTCACTAGAACTGACTCAAATTCATTCTTCTTTATGCCTGAGTAGTATTCCTTTGTATATATGTACCACAACTTCTTTATCCATTCATCTGTCAACAGACATCTAGGTTGCTTCCACATCCTGGCTATTTATCCCTCTTTCTTCTTTACTGTCTCTGCAGATGTCATTCAAAATATTTAACCACCAGTACAGAAAAGGCATATTTGTCAACAGGATTAAGAGCTAAAGAGGCAACAACCCAGTAGCAAAGTCCCACCCATTGCTATTGTAGATGAACCACGACAGGTGTGATATGAAAAGGATACATTTGGGGCAACATCCACGGACTTCAGAGAACCCTTTTCATCCCAAACTGAAAAGTGTTTCTAAATTTTTATTTGAAATATTTTTTACATAGAACCCTCTGTAGGTTTAAGGCGTGCAATCTGTTGATCTGATACGTTAATCTATTGTGAAACGATTGCCATTATAGTGTTAGCCAACACCTCTCTCACATCACATTATCAACATTTCTTTTTTGTGCTTGGAATAATTAAGATCTGGTTTGTTAGCAGGTTTGATGATTATCTTGTGACACTGTGGTGTATCATTACCATACTGATCATTAGGGCTCCAGGACTTCTTCATCGGCCAGTTTGTTCCCTTAAATGTCATCTTTCCATTCCCTCCACCCACCAGTGTGTAGTAACCACCATTCTGCTCTCTGCTTATACAAGCTTGCCTTTGTTTTTAGGTTCCACCTTTAAGGGATATCACACAGTATTTGTCTTTCTCTGACTTATTTCACTTAGCATAATGCTGTCAAGGCCCATCCTCATTGTAAAAAATGGGAAGATTCCCTTCTTTCTCATTTTTACTATATATATATAATACATATTTATGTTGGACCATAAAGAAGGCTGAGCACTGAAGAACTGATGCTTTCTAATTGTGGTTTTGGAGAAGATGCTTGAGAATCCCTTGAGCAGCAAGGACTTTAGGATCAAACCAATCAATCCTAAAGGAAATCAATCCCAAATATTCATTGGAAGGACTGAGGCTGAAACTGAAGCTCCAATACTTTGGCAACCTGATGTGAAAAGCCTACTCATTGGAAAAGACCCTGATGTTGGGAAAGATTGAAGGCAAAAGGATAAGGGGGCAGCAGAGAATGAGACGGTTGGATGGCATCACTGACTCAGTGGACATTAATTTGAGCAAACTCCAGGAGATAGTGGAGGACAGAGGAGCCTGGCATGCTACAGTCCATGGGGTCACAGATTCACACACGACGTAGCAACTGAACAATCCCAACGAAATCTATATTTTTAGGAGGCACATTCATCACTCCAGCTCAGGACCAGTCTAACCCATCTTCACTTCTCAAGGCGCCCATGTGCTTGGAGATCCGTTTCCGCTGGTCGGTGCTGGTCTCATGGAGATCGGGAAAGGTGAGCTTTGAAGACCGAGAGGGCATCTCATTCTCCTCTCTCAGCTCAGCCTCTTCCTTCTTCATTTACTCCCAGTTTCTTCCATTTTCCCAATTACAACGATAAGACAGGATCTCCAGTCTGCCTTTTCTGTCTGCTTTCTTCATCCCATTTCATACAACAGGTGCACTGCAGAATCAGGAGGCAGGGAGAAAGGACCGAATTTGAGCTCCATGAACATCTGTGTTCCTGAGGCAAACTATGTCCTTTCTGTTTTCACCTTCCATTGGCCAAAAGGAGGGGTTGATAACTCCTTCTCAGTAACACATCATTCTACAGATTTTTTTTTTATTTTATTATGGACCATTTTTAAGTCTTTATTGAATTTTTTACCATATTGCTTCTCTCTTATGTTTTGGATTTTTTGGCCCCAAGGCATGTGGGATGTTAGCTCCCTGACCCGGGACCAAACCCACACTCCCAGCTTTAGAAGGCGATGCCTTAACCACTGGCCCACCAGGGAAGTTGTCATTCTAGGAATTTATCAGTGCTCCACAGTTATTACATCACCACCAGTACCAGAGTTCTCTCACCCTGAGTCAGGAACAGGAACAAAATCTCCAGAGAATGGATATGATCTTTCGGAGAAGGTCCACTCCCTTCCACTCTTCCTGGTCTATAGATGGGGTGACTAATTGCCCTGAGACATCACCCACCTGAGCAAGGCTATACTCTACCCCCTCAGGCTCAGTTCTCAACCACTAGAAACTGCTTCTCACCCCTCACTTCCTCTGAAGCTATTTTTGTAACCTAATAAATTTCCTGGAACTCTCAGTGGACACCTCTCAACCCTAACCCTCACCCCTTTGGCTCCTCTGTTAATTATATATGACCACTTCCTCCTTGAAAAAGTCACCTCACTGGCTTTCTCTGGCCCCTCCTCCTACTCACTCTGACTCTCCCTACACCACCGGGTTTGGGGGACTCTCCAGGCCAGAGTTTTGAGATTCTATGGTGGACTTAGTGTTTCTCTGGACACAAGTTTGGGTTGACTTCATTTAATGCCACAGTTTTGATTTCTCTACATTCAGATGCCCAAATCTGTTTCTCTTCTGATTACATTAATTGGTGGTGGGCAGGGGGTGGGGGTGGGGATGGGGAAGGGGGAGGGAGTTAGAGCCTCAATATGTGCATTCGAGGGGGCACAATTCAGCCCATAGCAGGGACCGTCCTGAGCTCGATGTTGAGCAGCACCCCGGCCTCTATCCACTATCTGCCTGGACCACCACCCACCTAACCTATTACAACCAGAAAACCTCCATGAGCTGAGTCGAGCATACATGTGTGTTCTGTCGAGTCCGACTCTTTGTGACCCCATCAACTGTAGCGCACCAGGCTCCTCCTTCCATGGGATTTTCCAGGCAAGAATACTGGAGTTAGTTGCCATTTCCTTCTCCCCAGGGGATCTTCTCGGCCCAGGGATCGAGCCTGTATCTCCTGCATCTCCTGCATTGGCAGGCAGGTTCTTTATCACCATGCCACATGGGAGAAGTCTCCATGGACATTGCCAAATGTCCCCCTGAGGACAAACTGAGGAACTACCCGGTTAAGACCCCCTGGCTTGGAAGGATATAAATAGGGGTGATGGAAGAAGGTGGCTGTGATGGGGGAGGGACCTCCATGACATCCGGTGGTCAGCTAGATGAGAATGTGTTGACTGTGCTGAGAAGGACGGCCACGTGAAACGCTGAAACGCCTCCCGGGCCCTCACCCCCCAGGCGGAAACCACCACGGGTGCAGGGCTCAGGGCAGAGGAGTGGCAGGAGACCCCGTGTGACTGGGACAGAGTGAGCCAGGGGAAGCCCACCGTAAGGTGAGCCCAGGGGTCTGTATGTTTCCCTTTGGTTGCACTGGGTCTTCACTCTGGCCCAGGGGCTCTTTGCTGTGGCTCACAGGCACCTCCAGGTATGGAGCACGGGCTCTAGGGCGTGCAGGCTTAGTCGCCCTGCGGCGTGGGGATCTCAGTCCCCCAACCAAGGGTCAAACCCACATCCCCTGCATTGGAGGGCAGTTTCTTAACATGCTTAACACCACCAGAGAAGGCCCCAGAAGCGACTTTTGAACCCCTATCTGTCTTTTGCCATCACCTTGTGCAAAACGAGAGTTCAATAATTATAACTTCAGGGGAGGGATTTGCCTTCCCAAACCTGGATCTCCTGGCTCATACACAGAGCCCTGGAGGAGAGCCCTGGTGAGGTGAACCCCAAAGTCAAGAGCTTGCCTCCACTTCGAGGCATCAAAGGGCCCCCACCTTCTCTCTGGGACTCACCAAGGCTCAGCAGGAGGGTGAGAGGAGGAGACATGATTCTGGAAGCATTCTGGTCCTCTGGCCCCAGCAGAGCTGAGCTACAATGGGACTGAGGCTGAGGGGGAGGGTCCAGGAGAAGAACCAGATGAAGAGGGGGAGGCCCACCTAATACCACGAGGCTGAGGTTTTTAACACCTGCCAAAGGAAGAGTCACGCCCCCACCTAGATCTCTACCCAACCGGGGACCCGTGGGAGGTGAGACCTCCTGAAGACAATGTCGCTCTCCTTCTGCCGTGGGGTTTTCAACCTCTGGGTGACGGCTGTTGTGGGGCTGTGGTGTGCACTGTAGGGGGTTTCACAGCACCCTTGGTCTGTGCCCACAAAAAGCTCAAAGCAGAGCCAGTTGCGACCTCTCGCCAAAATCCAGAGTAGCCAAATCTGTAGAGACAAAGTAGACGAATGGGCATGGAGTTTCCTTTTGGGGAGATGTAGACGTCAAGGCTATGGTTTTTCCAGTGATCATGTATGGATGTGAGAGTTGGACTACAAAGAAAGATGAGTGTTGAAGATTTGATGCTTTTGAACTGTGGTGTTGGAAAAGACTCTTGAGAGTCCCTTGGACTGCAAGGAGATCCAACCAGTCCATCCTAAAGGAAATCAGTCCTGAGTGTTCATTGGAAGGACTGATGCTGAGGCTGAAACTCCAATCCTTTCGCCACCTGATGCAAAAAACTGACTCATTTGAAAAGACCCTGAGGTTGGGAAAGATTGAAAGCAGAAGGAGAAGGAGACGACAGAGGATGAGATGGTTGGAAGGCATCACCGACTCAATGGACATGAGTTTGAGTAAACTCCAGGAGCTGGTGATGGACGGGAAGGCCTGGTGTGTTGCAGTCCATGGGGTTGCAAAGAGTCAGACGCAACTGAGCAACTGGACTGACCTGAGACATTCTGGACTAGATGGTGGTGATGGCCACAGTGGTGTGAACTCCCTGAATGCCACTCAACCGTGTACTTTAAGATGATGAAAATGGTAACGTTGATCTGATGTGTATTGCCCCACGCTTTTTTAAGTCTCCAGACTTTGCCAGATTGGAGGGGGGTGGGGGTGGCGCAGCAAAATCAGGCTTACTTGGGGACCACTGTCTTATTCTATAGCAATGAATGGCTAGACTGTAGGCTCTCTCAATCTCAGGACTATTGAAATTCTCGGGGGAGCGGGTAGTTTTTTGTTGTGGTGGGGCTGTTCCATGCATGGTGAGATGTCTACCCACTGAATGTCAGGAGCGCCCCCTCGTTGTAACAAAACAAAACAAAACAAAAAAATACCTACAAACATTGCCCAGTGCCCCTGGGTGGCAAGTGTCCCCGATGGTGTCCCTGGGTCCCCTAGTGAGAACCACTGATCTTCAGTGACCTGAACTCCATAAGACTTTTTAAAATTTTCTGCACAAAGTGAGCTATAAGACAAGCCACAGGCTTTCCAATTTGTAAGAACTTTGTTTTCAAAACTCAGTCTGCTTCTCAGAGGCCATGCCATATAGGGTCATTGAGTCTTCTGTTTCCTTATTTATAAATAGATAAAAATAACAAGACAGCAGAGAGCGGGGTGAACTGCCGCAAAGTGTCCATCAGAATGTATTTAAAATACCCAGCAGAGGGCGTGACCCAGACACTGTCCACCACAACCTCCCTTGATTATGTTTGTATCATTTTTTAAAAATGTAAATCCTACCCGTGAGCTTTGCACTCAAGTAGAAGGCTGAATTTTGACTCACTCAGCCTTGCCTCAAATAACCTGAGCACTCCTGATCCGTACTCAATTCTTCCATCATCTATTCCCTTGAAATCCCTACCTAGCCGTGTCCCACTAAACACTGGCATCCAAAAGTCTTATTTAAGTTACTGTGGGGGCTTCCCTGGTGGCTCAGTGGTAAAGAATCCACCTGCCAATGCAGGAGGTGGAGGTTTGATCCCTGGGTGGGGAAGAGTTCCCGGAGGAGGAAATGGCAATCCACTCCAGAATTCTTGCCTGGGACACTCCATGGACAAAGGAGCCTGGTGGGCTAAGGTCCCTGGGGTCACAAAGAACGGACACAACTGAGTACACATACATAGGGAAGAAAAACAGAAGGAACGCACAGGATCATCTATGAACTTCGTAATATTTTTTCCTAGACTACGTATGCCAGAAAGGAAGTGTGCTCTAAGTAAGCTGTTGGGTGTGTGAATAAATACAGCGTCAAGCAAAGCGCTTTGCCTTTTATTATCCTTGTGAGAGAGAACATTTTAACATCAGGTGGGTACGTGACTTGTGTGGATATTCCCAGAAACCAGAGAGTGAGAAACCAGTGTTCACTTCTACAGTCTGATCCAGTGACTGACATTTGACATTCTGGCCTTCATGAACGAGGTGTCTTAGAGATATCAGATCACCCCCTTTGGGGACACGTAAGAGAAATATCTCAGTGTGTTCAGGAAAAGAAGTCACAACATGAGGATCTGGTTGTTCTGGCATCGTTGCATTCGATGGTCAGTCTGGGATTGTTCTCCTTCACATCCTTCAACAGCCTCTGGATTTCCACGGTAGATTTGTCCATCTTCAACCTGAGCATCTTTAAGGAACCATGGTTCTGTTTTAAAGCCTTAAGGAGCACCACGATGCCACTCTGTCCCCAGGCGTGCTGGCCCAAGTCCAGTGTTTCCAGGCTCCGGCTGCTGACTAGAGCGGAGGCGAGATACTGACAACTGAAAGGGGTGATGGAGCAGCCCCAGAGCCTGTAGAGGAAGTAGAGAAAGCCACTCATGGAAGCGTGTTCTTAATGGAGAACCTACCGGGTGGCCAGGCACACTCTTACTCCCTGGGGACTTAGTACGGAAGACATGAAAGTTATTTTCTTCGTGGAGCTTATTTCAGCCACATCAGGTCATGCTGTCTTGAAGACGGGATAACGGTATTAGGATAAAATAAATAGGATTAATAAAACAGAGGAGGGTTAGGTAGGTTGGTGGTAGTCCATGAATTCCACGTTGGAAAGATGATATGAGAAAAAAGTAGTAGAATACAGAGTGAACCATGATGATAACTGAGGGGGTGGAAGCCAATATAGCTGAGATGCCAAGTCGCAGGGCAGCAGAAAGAGTGGCCCACTAATACACAGAGTGAAGTCGGAAAGAGAAAGACAAATATCGTATATTAACACGTTGATATGTACGGAATCTAGAAAGGTGGTACTCAGGAACCTGTTTCCAGGGCAGCAATGGAGACGCAGACAAAGAACAGGCCTGTGGACACAGTGGAGGAAGGAGACGGTGGGACGGATGGAGAGTGTAGCATTGAAGCATACATTACCGTATGTAAAATCAGACAGCCGGTGAGAATATACAATTTGACACAGGGAGCTCAAATGTGCCCTGTGATAAGCTAGAGGGGTGGGATAGGCTAGCAGGTGGGAGGGAGGTTCAAAACAGAGGGAACATACATATACCTACGGCCAATCATGTTCATATATAGCAGAAACAAACATGATATTGTAAAGCAATTATCCTCCAATTAAAGATAAAACTGTTAAAGTGTTCAATAAACAATTAAAAACAAGGAAAGAGTGGCTCATAACTAATCATAGGATTCCATAGACTCTTGTTGGAGAAGGCAATGGCAACCCACTCCAGCATCCTTGCCTAGGAAGTCCCATGGACAGAGTCTGAGCCTGGTGGGCTACAGTCCATGGGGTCACAAAGATTCAGACACAAGTTAGCAACTGAGCACACAGACTCTTGTAGGCTATGTTGAGTTGGCCAAAAAAGTTTATTTGGTTTTTCTGAAAGCTGTTATGAAAAAACCCAAATGAAAAAAAGCCAACACAAAAAAACTCTCAGATTTTTAGCCACAGTGACCCAAGGAATTTTGTATTTTGAAAGACAGGTGCTGTGGCCTGGCTTGCAAGCTGAAAGACATCTCAGGATGATGGGTTGAGACTTAACATCAGGAAATCAAGAATCAAAACCCGCAGACTAGTTCAGAGACAATGGCATAATCTCTATGATGCACTGACTGAGGCAAGTCAGAGAAAGACATATCATATGATAATGCTTATATGTGGAATCCAAAGAAATAGTACAAAAGGGCCTATACAAAACAGAAGTTGAGCCACAGATAAAGAAAATAAATTATGGTTACCAGAGGGGGAAAAGGCAGCAGGGGTTTAAATTGGGAGCTTGGGATTGATACAGACACACTACTATATATAAAATAGATAATAAGGGCCTACTGTATAGCACAGGGAACTCTACTCAATACTCTGTAATAACCTATATGGGAAAAGATAACTAAAAAAAGAGGGGATATATGTGTAACTGATTCACTTCGCTGTACAGTAAACATTAGCACAACATTGTAAATCAACTATACGCCAATAATTTAAAAAAAAAGAAAAGTAAATGAGCTACAATGCCATGAAAAGACAAAATCTCAGTTGTTCATTGCTGGCAAAAAAGAAAAACCAAAAATAATTTCAAACATCTTTAAAATGAACAAAAACGACTTACCCTAGACATTTCAGGTTACAATTTGGTTTCTTCAAAGCTTCATAGAGAAAACACAGTCCGGTGGCTATGGGGTTGAAACCCAGGTCCAGGCTGGTGAGGCTGGAGTCTCCTTGGAGAAGCTTTGCGATGTACTTGCAGCCGTGTCTGTTTATGTTGCAATGACGCAGGCTGCCAAGACAGTTTTATGAAGAAATTCGATTATCCCTCTGTGACATATACCCTGTGATGTGGCGGTTACGTCCAGCCATTAATACTTATTTTCTATCTCTAGTCACACGCTTTCAGGTAGACTTGTCCATAAAGACATGCAAATGGAAGGACTTCCCTGATGGCCCAGTGGTTAAGAATCTGTCTTGCAATGCAGGGGATGCAGGCTCAATCCCTGGTCGGGGAAACTAAGATTCCACCTGCTGTGGAGCAACTAGCCCCCCCACCCCACACCACAACTGCTGGGCCTGTGCTCCATGATGCAGCCAAATTTAATTAATACATTTGAAAAAAAAAAAACACGTGCGCATGGAATGATGAGCGTTTCCACCCTGCCTAGGTGGTAGAGTGTTCAGCTGGCCTTCATCTGCCCCCTTTCATTTTGGAGAAAAAGACACGTACCTGAGATACGGGTTTTCCTTCCATGACAGCATGTCATGCAGGTGAAGGGGTTTGGATTCAGACAGACCTGAGACAGAATGTGAAGCCTCCTTTCTTTCCTACACAATCAGGTCCTCGGGATTCCATGCTCCCTGTCTCGTGTTTTATTTCAAGCCCTGTATTCACCCCAGCATAACTCAGTACACCAAAATCTTCATGTTCCTGACTTTGAGAGGCTGTGTTTCTCATTAAAACACTGCAGACTCTCCAACAAGCTTAGATGCCTACAGATCCTCCTGACCACAGAGAAGCATGCTCCCATGATACAACTAGACAGGCCTCCCCTGAATCCCTTGTGCCACAAGCATGGCGTAATAGCAACAGCGTCGAGTCTGAAGTGAGAAGACAGTGAGCAGGTGGACGGTAACTGGACCAAAAGATGCCATGCTCTGGACTGGCTGAGACCCTAAAAAACTCACACTTGAACCTGGGGAGCTTGGGGAGAGGAGCTGAAGCAAAATCTAAAATTCCAAGTTTCGACAGCCTACGAAATGAAGGTTTGGTCAAACAATGCCTTTAAGCAATGTTTTTAAGATAATGATGGTTGACAACTCAACGTATACAGGGGGCTTCGCACCTACTACAAAGATGTGACCATGGGCAAACTCAGCGGCTAAGCTTTGGTTTTCTAATTAGCTAATTAGCACAACTGAAATAAAGGTAATTATGGCATGTGCTTGTAAGGATTTTTTTTAATTCTTGTAAAATTTAGAATACCTGCACAGTAAGTACTAAGTATCAGAGGCTTTTTGTTGATTAGACACCTCAAGCAACTCTGCCTTTAGGACAGGAAAGCCTAATGAACATGCTGCAATAATTAAGACAGACAACCAGCAGGGACCTACTGTACAGGACACGAGCTCTGCTCAGAGTCACGTGGCAGCCTGGATGGCAGAGGAGCTTGGGAGAATGGATGCTTGTGCATGTATGGCTGAGTCCCTCCACTGCTCACNTGTGGTGTTGGAGAAGACTCTTGAGAGTCCCTTGGACTGCAAGGAGATCCAACCAGTCCATTCTGAAGGAGATCAGTCCTAGGTGTTCTTTGGAAGGAATGATGCTAAAGCTGAAGCTCCAGTACTTTGGCCACCTCATGCAAAGAGCTGACTCATTGGAAAAGACTCTGATGCTGGGAGGGATTGGGGGCAGGAGGAAAAGGGGACGACAAGGGATGAGATGGCTGGATGGCATCACCGACTCAATGGACGTGAGTCTGAGTGAACTCCGGGAGTTGGTGATGGACAGGGAGGCCTGGCACACTGCAATTCATGGGGCTGCAAAGAGTCGGACACGACTGAGCGACTGAACTGAACTGAACGAAAACTATTGAGGCAGAAATGACCTTTTCCTTTTCTCTCTCTGCCACTATAAACTGAATTCCTGATTCTGCTTTCAAGTCTTAAACCTTACTGTGTAACTCAATCCACTCCCAATTACTGGCAGATTTCATGTAAATTTTCAGAATACACACAGAACATCAGATCTGAGAATTAACTGCTTATCTTGAATTCTCAGAAGAGAAAGAGGCTGGCAGGCCAACATTACTCTTTAAAGACATGCAGGCATGAGCATCTGCTTCTACCTGTTCTTTCCCTAATTTCCACCAGGATCTTGCTGGTTTCATTCAAGAGGAAATATCAAGTGCTTCAGGGTCTGTCCTACTTGAATCCAGGTGTATACATACAACACACAGACACACACACAGAAGCCAGCAGGGACTTACACCAAGGTCTGTAGCTGACATTCGGGGTAACTCAAGCCCTCGTACAGAGCCTTCACCCCGCCGTCCCCAAGGTCATTCTTGGCCAAGCACAGGTGGGTCAACCTCTGGTTGACAATCAAAGCAGAAGACAGCCCCTCACAACAAGCTTCTGTAAGCCAGCAGTTCTCCAACCTGCGAAAAAGCCCCACATACGTGGTGAGACATTTCCAAAGTTCAGACTTCTCACCTGACAGCCCTTCTGGAGGGTCCCCATCTACTCTATGCTATGCTAGTGATCAAAGCCGGAAGGACCAGGAATGAGAGAAAGGCAGGCAAACTTCCCTGGTGGTCCAGTGGTTAAGACTCTGCACACCCAATGCGAGGGGCCTGGGTTCAATCCCTGGTCAGGAAACTAAGATTCCACAAGCTGTAAGCAACTAAGACCCAGCACAGCCTAGTTAATTAATAATATTTTTTAAATGTGGGCTTCCCTGGTGGCTCAGTGGTAAAGAATCCACCTGCCAATGCAGGCGATGTGGATTTGATCCCTGGGAAGATCCCCTGGAGGAGGGCATGGCAACCCACCCCAGTATTTTGGCCANACCCAGCACAGCCTAGTTAATTAATAATATTTTTAAAATGTGGGCTTCCCTGGTGGCTCAGTGGTAAAGAATCCACCTGCCAATGCAGGCGATGTGGATTTGATCCCTGGGAAGATCCCCTGGAGGAGGGCATGGCAACCCACCCCAGTATTTTGGCCAGGAAACCCCCATGGACAGAGGAGTCTGGTGGGCTACAGTTCATTGGTTGCAAAGAATCAGACACAACTGAGCACACACACGCACACTTTTTTTTTAAGTTTGCATCACCCACCTGGGACCAAAAAAGGGAATCAGGACTCTCCCCCAGTAAGAAGGTCCATAAGATTTGCCCTGTGAGTCTGGTCTTACCACTGCTCTTCTCTATGAGACTCCAGACCTAAGATGAAGATGCTCCCCAGGAAAAGAGGGACTTACGACAATTTCTGCAGGACGCACTTTGGGTGTCTCAGAGTCAAACACAGCAATTGGACACCCTCATCCAGGAACTCACTGGCCGTGAGATCCAGGCATCTCAGGGACTGGTTGACTTTGAGCGCCGAGGAGAAGTCAGCCCACTGCTGAGTGGTGTCAGAACAAGACCCCAGCCTGTGGGATAAACGGGGGCAAGTCATTCTTCTGGGAGGGCAGAGACCCTGTCAGCTAATTATCCTTCCCTGAAGACTCTATCTCTGACTCTCATCTCGTTCTACCCCAACACGTGTCAAACCCTGGCCTGAACTATTAGAAAACAGAGCTCCTTTGTTTTCTCAAGTATCTCCCTGCCCGTTGGGTCAGCACCCAACCTCATCACTAAGAAGAGAGAAACTCCATGATACAATTCTGCGTGAAGTTTTGCCAACATGGTCTGCTATTTTCTCAAACCTCACCTTTTATATCATCATTTTTCTTGAACTAAGTCTGTCCTAATTCCACTTATATTTTTTTAATCAATCTTTATTGGAGTATAGTTGCCTTTATGATGTTATATTAGTCTATTGTATGACAAAATGAATCAATGATACATATCCATATATCCCCACTTTTCACTTAAATTTAAACGTGATTCTAATGGAAAAAAGTTGATGCCTGATACTCAAACTTCAACTTCAGAAGTTATTAGGGAATATGCTAACTAAAACAAGGAGGAACAATTGGATACTTAGGCAGCTGGGTCCAAAGTTTGAAGTTTGTGTTGCCAGAATAATTGGAAACTTCCATGGATCAAAATGAATGTGATACAGCCATTTTAGAGAACACTGGGGCAATCCATTAATCCATCACATGGGGTCTGAAGCTCAGCTGCTCTTGTAGATACAGATCAGAATGCAGGACTTTAGACCAGCTTGTTTGAATCATGGCTCTGCCCCTTACTACATTCACAATATTTACAAGTTGTTGTTGTTATTGCTCAGTCGCTAAGTCATGTCTGACTCTTTGAGACTCCAGGAACTGCAGCACACCAGGTTTCCCTGTCCCTCACCATCTCCCAGAGTTTGCTCAAGTTCACAAGTTAGTTGAACTTTTTTTTTTTTTTTTTACTTTATTTTACTTTACAATACTGTATTGGTTTTGCCATACATTGACATGAATCCACCAAGGGTGTACATGAGTTCCCAATCCTGAAGCCCCCTCCCACCCCATATCATCTCTCTGAATCATCCCCGTGCACCAGCCCCAAGCATCCTATATCCTGTATCATAGACTGGCGATTCATTTCTTACATGGTAGTATATGAAATTTAGTTGAACTTTTTAATATTCCTTTTTTCCCTCATCTCTACTTTGGGAAGAGAGGATACCTTTTAGGTCAATCAAATAAAGAATATAATCAATCCATACTCTGCCTACTAGAATATATGTCATAAGTAAACCTGGAGTTCTTAAAAACCAGCACCTTTCCTCCCTCAAAGTTTAACCTATAAAAAGGACACTGTAAGCTAGCTTAAATAATTTGAATACAAGGCAAAATGTAAAGTGTCTCAAGTCAATGAGCAAAACTAGGAGACTGTGCACTGGCCATTTGTCATTTTGAAGATCTGGTAATCCACTTAGAAACATCATTTATTGAGGGCAGAAGGAGAAGGGGACAACAGAGGATTAGATGGTTGGATGGCATCACCAACTCAATGGACATGAGTTTGAATAAGCTCCTGGAGTTGGTGATGGACAGGGAAGCCTGGCGTGCTGCAGTCCCTGGAGTCACAAAGAGCTGGACACAACTGAGCAACTGAACTGAACAGAGTAATAGACTTTTTTCTAATTGAATGAAATTCTGAGTGTTTCTTTGCATTCAGGGCTCACTATTCAGTTCAGAAGACTAGCTGGCTGGGGGAAGATTATTGGCTGACATACCATCAATATTCTACCAATATCTGGGAAAATACTCCCCTGTTTAGCACGGTGCCCAATGAGCCTGGCAATCTGCTGCTTGGTTCAGAACTCACAGTATCCTTATGCTGAGGATAGCAATGACATGAGACCTACCGCAGATACTGAAGATTACATCTCGGATGCTTCAGGATCTCACACAACAGCAGCAGCAGCATCTTATCACCATGGACACTGCCTTCCAGAACCAGGTGTGTCAGAGTCTTCTTACCAATGAAAGCCAGACAGAAGTCCCGGTAAGCACTGGCAGGAGAGACATTTTTAATCCTGAAAGTGAAAGTGTTGGTCACTCAGTTGTGTCTGACTCCTGCAATCCCATGGACTCTACCTTGCCAGACTCCTTTGTCTATGGGGTTCTCCAGGCAAGAATACTGGAGTAGGTAGCCATTCCCTTCTCTAAGGGAATCTTCCTGACCTGAGGATAGGGAATATAAAAAGAAGGGGTTCTGTTTTGCGTGTTGTAGATGGATGGTGCTGAGAACACAGAGTACAGGAGAAGTCACATTTTTTTTTTTTTTTTTTACTTTATTTTACTTTACAATACTGTATTGGTTTTGCCATACATTGACATGAATCCACCAAGGGTGTACATGAGTTCCCAATCCTGAAGCCCCCTCCCACCCCATATCATCTCTCTGAATCATCCCCGTGCACCAGCCCCAAGCATCCTATATCCTGTATCATAGACTGGCGATTCATTTCTTACATGGTAGTATATGAAATTTAGTTGAACTTTTTAATATTCCTTTTTTCCCTCATCTCTACTTTGGGAAGAGAGGATACCTTTTAGGTCAATCAAATAAAGAATATAATCAATCCATACTCTGCCTACTAGAATATATGTCATAAGTAAACCTGGAGTTCTTAAAAACCAGCACCTTTCCTCCCTCAAAGTTTAACCTATAAAAAGGACACTGTAAGCTAGCTTAAATAATTTGAATACAAGGCAAAATGTAAAGTGTCTCAAGTCAATGAGCAAAACTAGGAGACTGTGCACTGGCCATTTGTCATTTTGAAGATCTGGTAATCCACTTAGAAACATCATTTATTGAGGGCAGAAGGAGAAGGGGACAACAGAGGATTAGATGGTTGGATGGCATCACCAACTCAATGGACATGAGTTTGAATAAGCTCCTGGAGTTGGTGATGGACAGGGAAGCCTGGCGTGCTGCAGTCCCTGGAGTCACAAAGAGCTGGACACAACTGAGCAACTGAACTGAACAGAGTAATAGACTTTTTTCTAATTGAATGAAATTCTGAGTGTTTCTTTGCATTCAGGGCTCACTATTCAGTTCAGAAGACTAGCTGGCTGGGGGAAGATTATTGGCTGACATACCATCAATATTCTACCAATATCTGGGAAAATACTCCCCTGTTTAGCACGGTGCCCAATGAGCCTGGCAATCTGCTGCTTGGTTCAGAACTCACAGTATCCTTATGCTGAGGATAGCAATGACATGAGACCTACCGCAGATACTGAAGATTACATCTCGGATGCTTCAGGATCTCACACAACAGCAGCAGCAGCATCTTATCACCATGGACACTGCCTTCCAGAACCAGGTGTGTCAGAGTCTTCTTACCAATGAAAGCCAGACAGAAGTCCCGGTAAGCACTGGCAGGAGAGACATTTTTAATCCTGAAAGTGAAAGTGTTGGTCACTCAGTTGTGTCTGACTCCTGCAATCCCATGGACTCTACCTTGCCAGACTCCTTTGTCTATGGGGTTCTCCAGGCAAGAATACTGGAGTAGGTAGCCATTCCCTTCTCTAAGGGAATCTTCCTGACCTGAGGATAGGGAATATAAAAAGAAGGGGTTCTGTTTTGCGTGTTGTAGATGGATGGTGCTGAGAACACAGAGTACAGGAGAAGTCACAAGTCAAGATGGGGATAGGGAGACATTTCATGCAAAGATGGGCTCAATAAAGGGACAGAAATGGTATGGACCTAACAGAAGCAGAAGATATTAAGAAGATGTGGCAATAATACACAGAAGAACTATACCAAAAAAGATCTTTATGACCCAGATAACCATAATGGTGTGATCATTCACCTACAGCCAGACATCCTAGAATGCGAAGTCAAGTAGGCCTTAGGGAGCGTGACTATGAACAAAGCTAGTGGAGGTGATGGAATTCCAGTTGAGCTATTTCAAATCCTAAAAGATGATGCTGTGAAAGTGCTGCACTCAATATGCCAGCAAATTTGGAAAACTCATCAGTGGCCACAGGACTGGAAAAGGTCAGTTTTCATTCCAAACCCAAAGAAAGGCAATGCCAAAGAATGTTCAAACTACTGCACAATTACACTCATCTCCCATGCTAACAAAATAATGCTCAAAATTCTCCAAGCCATGCTTCAACAGTACATGAACCATGAACTTCCAGATGTTCAAGCTGGATTTAGAAAAGGCAGAGGAATCAGAGATCAAATTACCAACATCTGGTGGGTCATCAAAAAAGCAAAGAGAATACCAGAAAAAAACATCTACTTCTGCCTTACTGATTATACCAAAGCCTTTGACTGTGTAGATCACAACAAACTGGAAAATTCTGAAAGAGATGGGAATACCAGACCACCTGACCTGCCTCCTGAGAAATCTGTATACAGGTCAAGAAGCAACAGTTAAAACTGGACATGAAACAACAAACTGGTTCCAAACTGAGAAAGGAGTACATCAAGGCTGTATATGGTCATCCTGCTTATTTGACTTATATGCAGAGTACATCACGCAAAATGCCAGGCTGGATGAAGAACAAGCTGCAATAAAGATTGTCAGTAGAAATATCAATAACCTCAGATATGCAGATGACACCACCCTTATGGCAGAAAGCAAAGAAGAACTAAAGAGCCTCTTGATGAAAGTGAAAGAGGAAAGTGAAAAAGTTGGCTTAAAACTCAACATTCAGAAAATGAAAATCATGGCATCTGGTCCCATCACTTCATGGCAAATAGATGGGGAAACAATGGAAACAGTGATAGACTTTATTTTCTTGGGCTTCAAAATTACTGCAGATGGTGAAGGCAGCCATGAAGTTAAAAGACGCTTGCTTCTTGGAAGTAAACCTATGACCAACCTAGACAGCATATTAAAAAGCAGAGACATTACTTTGCCAACCAAAGGTCCATCTAGTCAAAGCTATGGTTTTTCCAGTAGTCAGGTATGGATGTGAGTTGGACTATAAAGAAAGCTGAATGTTGAAGAATTGATGCTTTTGAACTGTGGTATTGGAGACAAGTCTTGAGTCCCTTGGAGTGCAAGGAAATCAACCCTGAATATTTATTGGAAGGACTGATGCTAAAGCTGAAGCTCCTGTACTTTGGCCACCTGATGCGAAGCACTGACTCCTTGAAAAAGACCCTGATGCTGGGAAAGATTGAAGACAGAAAGAGAAGGGGATGACAGAGGATAAGATGGTTGGATGGCATCACTAACTCAATGGACATGAGTTTGAGCAAGCTCCAAGAGTTGGTGATGGACAGGGAAGCCTGGAGTGCTGCAGTCCATGGGGTCACAGAGAGTCAGACATGACTGAGTGACTGAGCTGAACTGACTTATAGAATTAGTCAATGGAGTGATATCTGGAAAGAAGAGAAGGACAGACCACTAGTGGAAGCAGTATATGATGATGAGAAGAAAGATGGAATTGGATGGTAAAGGGTTTGATGTTCTTTTCTTTGCTTATGCTAACCTTCTGAGAAACTCTATCCTTTTTTTATTGTAGGGGAACAAAATTTGTCACCCCAAAATGTCTCTTTGACGTGAAGATTATTTCAAGTTGAGAATAAACAAGGACTGAAACCCTTGGGAAGACATTTCGACCTTTCCCCTAACTTCCTGAAGAATTTAGATAATCCTGTTCCTTTAACCAGGCTTCCCCTGGTGGCTCAGTGGTAAAGAATCCACCTGCCAATGCAGGAGATACAGATCGGAGCCTTTGTCTACCAAACGTTTGATTTCCATCTCCAAGTGAATTGTCTTCCTCCCCTTTGAAGTCCCAAACCACAACCCTCATCATCTTTTATTCTCTTTAATGGAAGGTTGTAGTTAACATGAAGAGTTCAGTCACTGGGGTAGTTGCTCAGCTTTTCTGGGTCTCTCTCATGTATAGATGCTATTAAATGTTTGATTTTCTTTTCCTAACCTGTCTCATATCAATTTCATTTTCCAACCTGCCAGAAGTATAGAGAGAATTTTCTTCCTCTCAGACAGTGTTATGTCCTTGATTTCTTTCAGCATTCAGTCCACACACAACTTTTCCTCCTCCTCAATGCCTGACTTTTTCTGGTAAAAAATAAATCACTTCCTACCATATCCCCATGTAGTCATTTGCATTTCCATACACAGTTTTCATTCAAGCTACAGTAAGTTATGGACTATACGTCAGCAAATAAGTTACAGACTCCTTGAATGTATGGACCATTAAGGGCTGTGTGGAGGACTTCTCCAGTGGTCCAGTGGTTAAGAATCCACCTGCCAATGCAGGGGATGCAGGTTTGATCCCTGGTCCAGGAACACTCCACATGCCATGGGACAGCTAAGCCCGTGCACCATAAGTACTGAGCCTGCACTCTAGAGCCCATGCTCCGCAACAAGACCAGCTACCACAATGAGAAGCCCCCGATCTGCACAACTAGAGAAAGCCTGTGCAGCAACAAAGACCCATCACAGCCATAAACAAGTAACTCTTTTTTTTTAAAAGCAACTATTCCAGTTCTTTGTATTCTGACCACCTGGCTGGATGGAGCCTGATTTGACATTTCAATACTGCTCTCACATTTTAAATGCCCATTGCAATCCATCCTAAAGGAAATCAGTCCTGAGTATTCATTGGAAGGACTGATGATGAAGCTGAACTCTCATACTTTGGCCACCTGATGCAAAGAGCCGACTCATTGGAAAAGATCCCTGTGCTGGGAAAGATTGAAGGTGGGAGGAGAAGGGGACGACAGAGGCTGAGATGGTTGGATGGCATCACTGACTCAATGGACATGAGTTTGAGTAAACTCTGGGAGTTGGTGATGGACAGGGAGGCCTGGCATGCTGCAGTCCATGCGGTTGCAAAGAGTTAGACATGATTGAACTGAACTGCAGGATCAGCTGCCACTTACACAACTTTCTGGAGATGACAGGTGACGTGCGTTATATGCTCACAAAGAATCCTCACCAAGGAGTGACTCAGGAAGCTTTCCTTCACATCCAGAAAGTCCAGGTTCTCATTTGAACTGAACACAGAGCAGAGATCCGCCCAGAGTTGGAGAGAATGATGGTCGTGCTGTGACCTAGGAGAAACGCACAGACAGGAACGTCTATGAAAGAGAAATCAATAAAAGAGCAGGGGTGGTGGAAAAACTGGTGAGCTCTTCAAAAGGTACAAACTTCTGGTTGTAAGATAACAAAGTCCTGGGATGTAATGGATGGCATGGTGACTATATATGAAAACAAAATTTTTTGAAAAGAATTATATGAGATGTCTAGAGCATGCTGAGCCCATATGTCAACAATGACACTAAAAGTAAGGTTCCAAAGCCCCCATTCCTCATCTGAATATCGTGTTTCTCAGCTTTAATGGTGATGCGGCAGGAAGAAATTTCAGCGAGAACTCAGACCCTAAACCAGAAGGAGTCATGGGAGACTCTGTCCTCTTCCTAAAACAGTGTGACGCTGAAGATGGGAGAACTAGCAAAGTAAAAAACAAACAAAAAACTGAGTTCTTACGTCTCATTCTGAGGGTCTGATTTCGATGCGGGATTGTTCTCCAGGAATATCTTCTTTCCTAGCTGCAGTGAGATCTTCTGTAAGTTGGCACAATGTTTAAGACAGAAGGAAGACTGCATCATTTCAGATGTATTCGTCAAGTGAATGGACATCTCCTTGACGCGGGCCATGGCATCTTTCACGAGCTGCTCCTCCTGGGACTCGTACAGGCAGCTCAGAACCTCCTTCGTGTCCGTCACTGAGAAGGCTTTCTTCCCATGGGGCCCCAATGTGTATTTCAGGAGCTCCCGCTTGATCTCTGTTGATACCAGACAGCCGAAAGTCGCCTCCAGCTCCATGGCCCTTCTCTCGTTGCAGAGGCCGAACATGAAGCACGCGACGGCGGCCAGGCCGGGGTTCCTCAGCCTCTCCGCCTCGGACAGCAGCCTCCCCACATCCCCCGCGTGCCGGCGGCGGCCGCCCAGCCCTTCCTCCGCCTGCTCCTCCGGCTCCAAGACGTAGAACACGGCGGCCAGAAAGTGCTGGGCGCTGGGGTGGATGAAAGAGTAGCAGGCCTCGCCGTCCTCGCTCTTCTGCAGAACATTCCCGTCCAGGAAAGGGCCGAGGGCAGACGGGTCCACCCCCAGGCGCCCGAGGTCCTCCGCATCGAACACGGAGCTGCGCGTCCACACGCCCTCGGCCGCCACGAGGCCCAGGGCCCGGAGCGGAGCCCGCAGGCCGCGCGCGGGGCGGGGAAGCGGCCGCAGAGGAAGCGCAGCAGCAGGGCCGAGGCGGTCCCGCAGGCGGCGGCGGGCTCCTCCCGGCCCTCCACCTGCTGTCTCAGACAGGCGCAGACCACCCGGCACACGGAGGGCGCCGCGCCCAGCGGGCACAGGGCCGCGTGGCTCTTCATCAGCTCGAAGGCTCGCAGGGCCTGGCTCTCCTCCGCGAAGTGTTTCAGGAAGAACGCCTTCCGCTCCTCCTCCGAGAGCCCCTCGACCTCTATGCGGAGCGGCTGTTCTGTTAGGAGCCGCAGCTCCCGCAGGGCGCCCGGGCGGGTGGTGATGAGTAAGGTGGCCTTGGGTAGCATCTTTCGCTTCAGCAGACTTCCCAGGAGGACGGGCACCGGCTTCTGCGTCTTCCAGTCGCCACATATGTCCTGGATGAGCGCCCCCGCGGGGACCTTCAGCTCCTCAAAGCCGTCGAGGATGAGCAGGACTCTCTGTGCGCGGGCCAGGATCGCCGGGATGTCTTCCTGCACATGTGGCCCGCTGGCAGATACCAGCTCTGCAAAGGTGCACGTCCCCCTGTGGCGGAGCCCCTGGCAGCTGAGGTAGAAGGCGGAGCTGGAGGTCTCTGCCAGGTCGTCCTGCGTCCAGTCCAGCATCAGCTCCTTGGCCAGCGTGGTTTTCCCAGCGCCGGCAGCACCGTGCAGCGCCATCGTGAGTGGCGTGGACTGTGTGGGTGCCTGCGGGGTCAGGTATGTTATCAGCTTGGGGCTTCTCTGGGTGGTGGTGTAGTGGCAACCACCGTCATCTCCTGACCACAGTATATCCTTCCAGACGGAGAATTTCTCCATCGTGTTTCTGTATCTCCTCTTCGCCTGTATTGATGTGCAAGGGGAGAGCATTGAGGTGAAAGTGATTATACTCAACTGGGACATTCATACTGTAAAGGAACAGCTTTAGGGAGGAAGAAATGGGCTTCCCCCCTCCTGGGTTCTTCTGACTGGTCTAAGAATTAAATTGACATGAGATGGATTAACAAAAGAATTTTAAAAAACATTTTAATAACATATACAAGAATGAGAACCCAGGAAAACTGAATTAACTCACCAAAATGGCTGAAACCCTCCTCTTAAAAATTATCTTCAGCTTAAACAAAAAGAAGCTGCTGAAGGTGATAGCTTGGGACTCAAAGAGAAGGAAGGAAATACAGATGAAGATGGAAAAGCAAATGTTTGGTAAAGCATTGTTTGTGGGGCCAGCAGAGATGCCGGGACCCAGGGAAGACTCTGAGCGCCACGTCCTGCTGGTTTCCCCGACTGTCCTCCACCCATGTTCTTTGCAGACATCACTGGTGATAGACGCCCTGTTCCCAGAATCATGGTGGTGGTTGTTTTAGTCGCTCAGTGGTGTCCGACTCTTTGCAACCCCAAGGAACATAGCCTAGCAGGCTCCTCTGTCCATGGAATTCTCCAGGCAAGAATACTGGAGTGGGTTGCCATGCCCTTCTCCTCTTAAGCCCTATCCCAGGCCTATAAAATCGGTATCCCTGGAGACGGATTCAGGAAACTGTGTTTTTAACAAACCTTCCAGCTGATTATGATAAATGTTAGTTACAGGATCATGGGCATAGGGAAACAAAGACTCAGGTTCTCACAGTTGCTCAAGTTGAAGCCAAGATTATATCCAGGAGTTTAACTCAAAAATCTGTGCTCTCAATCACTGGCATTTTCTCATTGAAGAGAAAGTCACTCAGTCATGTGACACCATAGACTATACAGTCCATGGAATTCTCCAAGCCACAGTACTGGAGTGGGTAGCCTTTCCCTTCTCCAGGGGATCATCCCAACCCAGGGATCAAATCCGGGTCTCCCACTAGTTTAACTCAAAAATCTGTGCTCTCAATCACTGGCATTTTCTCATTGAAGAGAAAGTCACTCAGTCATGTGACACCATAGACTATACAGTCCATGGAATTCTCCAAGCCACAGTACTGGAGTGGGTAGCCTTTCCCTTCTCCAGGGGATCATCCCAACCCAGGGATCAAATCCGGGTCTCCCACATTGCAGGCGGATTCGTTACCAGCTGAGCCACCAGGGAAGCCCAAGGATACTGGAGTGGGTAGCCTTTCCCTTCTCCAGCGGATCTTCCTGACTCGGAAATCAAACCAGGGTCTCCTGCATTGCAGGCGGATTCTTTACCAACCGAGCTATCAGGGAAGCCTCAGTGAAACAAGAAGGAAGTAAACAAAAATCCTTACATCCTCATGCATTAAATGGGCAACACTCAGGGATGATTCACAAGATGAAAAACACGGTTTAGTAAGTACATGGTGGGGTGGGGCGGAGGTACACCCAATCAGAAGATTGATTATGCAGAATATTTCAAAACACAATGTATGATAAGGGCTCATGATCATTAGAAGGTATTTAACATAAAAACACTCATGCAGGGACTTCCCTGGTGGTCCAGTGACTGGGACCTTGCCTTCCGATGCAGGGGTTGCAGATTCAATCCCTGGTTGGGGAACTAAAATCCCACATGCCTCATGGCCAAAAAAAAAAAAACATAAAAAAAGAAGTAGAAGCAATATTGTAACAAACTCAATAAAGACTTAAAAATAGTCCACATCAAAAAAAAACTTCAAAAAAGTTTAAATGTTCATGCTAAAATGCTAAATCAGAAGAGCACAATAATCGAAAAACATCACCACACCTGAAATGTGCCAATTAAAGCAGGTCAATCAGAAGGGGGAAAATTCCACAGGAAGTCATTGGCAGCTACCCCCATCCAAGTCTTTTCTTCACTTAATAAAGAAAGAGTTCAGCTTGAGGACTGCAAAAATCCTTCTAAGGGACTTCCCTGGCACTGGCTGGGACTCGGTGCTTCCACTGCAGGGCCCTGGGTTCCAAGATCCCACAGGCTGCTGCTTGGCCAAAAAAATAATAAAAGCCTCAGGCCAGCCATTAAAGCTTGCAATGTTCATTGCTACAGACTCCACCAATAATTGCCACTGACTTAAAAAACAAGACAGAGAAACAGACTGGAGAGTCAGTACTCACCTTGTTCCAGCTAGGACACGGTTGCAGCCTGTGGGTATTTCACACAAATGAAATCTCCAATAAGAAAAGTCCCCCGCCAGCCCATGCTCTAGGGTTGGCCCCTAGGCCCCGGGGTGAGGGCTGGACTTCCTGCCCAGGGTGAAATGGCCCTCCTACTAACAGAGGCTGGTTCTCAATCTTGAAAATGCAACTCACATTGCAATCACCCAGTCCTACCCTTGGTGATTCTAATTGAATTGGTCTGGGGTGGGCTTTAGGAAGCCGGGAGGCTTCAAAACTCCTCAGGTGATTCTTACAATCACCAAAGTCCTTGACTTTTCCCAATTAACTGAAACTGATCAGAGGGCCAGACAGGAAATTCAAGCATGGCTTGACCGGGGTCCCTGCTGCAGCAGGGGCAAGTGAGAACAAGAAACAGTTTCCCTGGACAGCTTGCTTATTTCTGAGGAGGGGAGGGTACGCATGTCCAGGGGTCGGACTGGAGGGGTGGCTTGCGTGGTTTGCCAAAACTAAAAAGCCTCTTGATGAAAGTGAAAGAGGACAGTGAAAAAGTTGGCTTAAAGCTCAACATTCAGAAAACGAAGATCATGGCATCCGGTCCCATCACTTCATGGGAAATAGATGGGGAAACAGTGGAAACAGTGTCAGAATTTACTTTGAGGGGCTCCAAAATCACTGCAGATGGTGATTGCAGCCATGAAATTAAAAGATGCTTACTCTTTGGAAGAAAAGCTATGACCAACCTAGATAGTATATTGAAAAGCAGAGACATTACTTTGCCAACAAAGGTCTGTCTAGTCAAGACTATGGTTTTTCCAATAGTCATGTGTGGATGTGAGAGTCGGGCTGGGAAGAAAGCTGAGCACAGAAGAATTGATGCTTTTGAACTGTGGTGTTGGAGAAGACTCTTGAGAGTCCCTTGGACTGCAAGGAGATCCAACCAGTCCATCCTAAAGGAGATCAGTCCTGGGTGTTCATTGGAAGGACTGATGCTGAAGCTGAAACTCCAATACTTTGGCCACCTCATGCGAAGAATTGACTTATTGGAAAAGACCCTGATGCTGGGAAGGACGGGGGGCAGGAGGAGAAGGGGACAACAGAGGATGAGATGACTGGATGGTATCACCGACTCAATGGACATGAGTTTGAGTGAACTCTGGGAGTTGGTGATGAACAGGGAGGCCTGGTGTGCTGCAATTCATGGAGTCAAAAAGAGTCAGACACGACTGAGCAAATGAACTGAGCTGAACTGAAGGTGTTGAGTGTAGGGGACACGACACAGGACTCTGCTTTTGCTCCAGGCTCTTCAAAATTGGCAGTTGGGCTTTTGAGTCTCTTTGTATCTTTTGTCCAGAATTTGCCCCAACTGCACAGGTACATCCGCTGGATCATGAAAAAGCAAGAGTCCCAGAAAAACATCTATTTCTGCTTTATTGACTATGCCAAAGCGTTTGACTGTGTGGATCACAATAAACTGTGGAAAATTCTGAAAGAGATGGGAATACCAGACCACCTAACCTGTCTCTTGAGAAATCTGTATGCAGGTCAGGAAGCAACAGTTAGAACTGGACATGGAACAACAGACTGGTTCCAAATAGGAAAAGGAGTACGTCAAGGCTGTATATTGTCACCCTGCTTATTTAACTTATATCCAGAATACATCATGAGAAATGCTGGACTGGAAGAAACACAAGCTGGAATCAAGATTGCCGGGAGAAATATCAATAACCTCAGATACGCAGATGACACCACCCTTATGGCAGAAAGTGAAGAGGAACTCAAAAGCCTCTTGATGAAAGTGAAAGAGGAAAGCGAAAAAGCTGGCTTAAAGCTCAACATTCAGAAAACGAAGATCGTGGCATCCGGTCCTATCACTTCATGGGAAATAGATGGGGAACAGAGGAAACAGTGCCAGACTTTATTTGGGGGGGGCTCCAAAATCACTGCAGATGGTGACTGCACCCATGACATTAAAAGACGCTTACTCCTTGGAAGAAAAGTTATGTATGTCCAACCTAGATAGCATTTTCAAAAGCAGAGACATTACTTTGCCGACTAAGGTCCGTCTAGTCAAGGGTATGGTTTTTCCTGTGGTCATGTATGGATGTGAGAGTTGGACTGTGAAGAAGGCTGAGCACCGAAGAATTGATGCTTTTGAACTGTGGTGTTGGAGAAGACTCTTGAGAGTCCCTTGGACTGCAAGGAGATCCAACCAGTCCATTCTGAAGGAGATCAGCCCTGGGATTTCTTTGGAAGGAATGATGCTAA
>SJYT01034127.1:207579-251175 GCA_006410635.1 Cephalophus harveyi | reverse complement strand
ACTCCAGTACTTTGGCCATCTCATGCGCAGAGTTGACTCATTGGAAAAGACTCTGATGCTGGGAGGGATTGGGGGCAGGAGGAGAAGGGGACGACCGAGGATGAGATGGCTGGATGGCATCACGGACTCGATGGACGTGAGTCTGAGTGACCTCCGGGAGATGGTGATGGACAGGGAGACCTGGCATGCTGCGATTCATGGGGTCGCAAAGAGTGGGACACGACTGAGCGACTGAACTGAAGTGAACTGCTCATGTACACAGTTATTTTCAGTCCCATATAGTTTCTTTGTGGCTTCTGCAGATGGCTCAGTGGTAAAGAATCCCCGTGCCAATGGAGGAGCCGCAGGAGACCGGGGTTCGATCCCTGGGTCAGGAAGATCCCCTGGAGAAGGAAATGGCAACCCACTCCAGTATTCTTGCAGGAAATCCCACGGACGGAGGAGCCTGACGCAGTCCGTGGGGCTGCAGAGTCAGACTTGACTTAGCGATTGAGCACACACGCAAGTTTCTGGGGGTTTTTTTGTTCTTGTTGTTGATTTTTTTCATGAGTCAGGTTTGTTTGTTTTTTACCAGCTTTTAAAAACATAATTAACAAATAGACATTTTATATATTTAAGGTGTATTATGTGATATTTTGATATATGTTTACACTGAAATAATCACCACCGTCAAACTAGCACATCCATCACTTCACACACACAGTGTGTGTGTGTGTGTGTGTGTGTGTGTGTAAGAAGTGTTTTCTATTTTTTCCCTGATTTGCTGAAATTGGAAGATCTTTGGCCAGAGACTTTCTGGATATTTTCAAAACATAGGAGAAAAACCTTGATTACTGTTGTCAGCTTTTCTTTCTGTTTCCCCGCAAAATAAACTATGTAGTATTTTGTTTAGTTTTATCAATCAATAAGCCTAAGCAAATGGGAATTGAAATCCCATCTTGCCATGTATCAACCTACTATTTATAAACAGTATCTGGCAATTTGATGCTTCTATGCACACACATACAATACAAACCCTGAGAATGTATTTCTCTTTCACTCTGTAAAAAGTTGCATCTCTTATCCTCTTTTCAACATTCACACTTATGATCCAGAAATATTGAAATACAAATCCAGTCAATGTATTGATGATTAACTTCACCAATAAACAGTGGGTACAAATTAAACCAAAAATGGTGCTTATTGGAAGCCCATCTCATAAAGAATGGGGACACATTCATATACTCCTGAGAGAGATAACAGTTGTGCAAATTAAACAAATGCCCAAGAAAACTAATAGGTACCAAAACAGGTTATGTTAGCCATGGCCTGCGTGCCATTCAGCATTTTAAAGGATGGTTTAACAGCCTGTATAATTAAAGGGAAGTGTCAATGATTGGTTTTTAAATGAAAATTAATAATAGTGTTAATTTTTATTGATAATAAAACTATTATTTTGTTAATAACAATAAAATTGTGGAACAAACTATTGCTTAGAACCATTGTAACAACACTGCACATATTACACCCTTTAAATCTCATAAAATTTATGAAGTAGGTACTACGATTATTTCAATCTTTTGAATGCTAAACAGTAATGTTCAGGGGAGTTCCCTGGTGGTTCAGTGGTTAAGGCTCTGGACTTCCAGTGATGCGGGGGGCACTGGTTTGATCCCTGGTCAGGGAACAAAGATCCCACATGCCACTCATCACAGCAAAAAAAAAAAAATTTTTTAAGTAACACTCAATTAGCTGTAGGATTATAATTGGCTGATCCAGGATTCAAATCAAGACAATAAGGCTTGCCAGTCAGTGCCTTGAACCATTAGCTAAGCCCAATAGCTAACTAACCAACTAAATCACCAAGTGTATAGTTGTTTACTCACACATTTGTTGCTGTTGTTGTTCAGTTGCTCAGCCATGGCCGACTCTTTGCAACCCCATGGGCTGCAGCATGCCAGTCTTCCCGGTCCTTCACCATCTCCTGGAGCTTGCTCAAACTCATGTCCATTGAGTCAGTGATGCCATCCAACCATCTGGTCTTCTGTCCCCTTCTCCTCCTGCCTTCAATCTTTCTCAGCATCAGGGTCTTTTCCGGTTACTCACACATGCACACACATATTTCGGAATTCAGAAAAACAGCTGGAAAAAATACAATCCCATATGTATCCCTGGAATCATACGTGTTGTGAGCCAGTCTTTACATGATTTTATTCAATCATCCCTAGCATGCCAGTCTTCCCGGTCCTTCACCATCTCCTGGAGCTTGCTCAAACTCATGTCCATTGAGTCAGTGATGCCATCCAACCATCTGGTCTTCTGTCCCCTTCTCCTCCTGCCTTCAATCTTTCTCAGCATCAGGGTCTTTTCCAGTTACTCACACATGCACACACATATTTCGGAATTCAGAAAGAAAAATAAAGTAATAATTAAAAAAAAAAAAGAAAAACAGCTGGAAAAAATACAATCCCATATGTATCCCTGGAATCATACGTGTTGTGAGCCAGTCTTTACATGATTTCATTCAATCATCCTGTAACCCTACATGTGCTCTTAACATTCTCATTTACGAGTGAAGAAATTAAGACTGAAATGTCAACTAACATCCCGAAGTTCAGATAACTCCTGGGTGGCAGGGGAAAGGGGTGCAATTAAACAGCCTTCTGTTGGAATAAGTGAGTTTGAGGAGGGTAGACCAAGCCCACAAAGGTAGTCGGATATTCAAAAAAGGAACTCCGTGGCCAGAACACAGCACTGGTTAAGTTGATAAGAAGCCACAATTGCAAAATACTTCAACAGCCTGTCCAGTGTTGTTACAGCTGACTTAAGCCAGGCCGTGGGTCTCTGTAAACAGGCAGGTGAAGGTCACGGAAAAGGCAGGACTGTTAGCCTGAGAAGGAGAAATAAAACCCACCATCTACTCTGCAGAAAGTGAACTGGAGAAGTGACCCTAAGTAATTGCATCCCAGGGAGGACTGTGAATTTGAAAAACAAACACGCTTCCTTTTAGCTACTTCCCCTCTCCCCCCAACCCCCAAACTCCTTAGCTACAGAAAACCTCGCCACTAACCCACTCCTCTGTCCAATAAAATTCTTCACGTTGACACAGAGCAAAATAGCTCATCAAGGACCAGGTTTGCAGGTGACTGAGCTGTACTGAGAATTGCAGTTCATTTTTAGAAAATAAACTTCAATTAGCAATCTCAAAAAAAAAAAAAAAACCACCATCTAAATCGCCTGCTTCTAACTCACAGGCTTGGAGAATGAGCTTATGGAGGCCAGGGGGAGGGGTTGGGGGAAGGATAGTTAGGGAGTTTGGGACCAACATATACAGACTGCCACATTTAAAATGGAGAGCCAACATGGACCTGCTGTAGAGTGCAGGGAACTCTGCTCCCCATTCTGTGGCAGCCTGGACAGGAGGGGGGCTCGGGGGAGGACGGATACACGTAAAGCTAGGGCTGCGTCCCTTTACTGTCCACTTGACACGCTGACAAGTGTTCGTCGGCTGTAACCCTCGATACAAAATAAAGAGTTGAAAAATAAATAAATTTCTTCTAATTTGGGTCTCCAAATGCTGCCATTGGTGACCAGGTAGATGAACCTGGAGGACATTCGGCTAAGTGAAATGAAGCCTGACGGAGAAAGTCACATGGTGAAAGGTATCACCTGTATGTGGAACCTTAAGAAGCTGAACTCGTGGAGATAAGAGAGTAGATCAGTGGTTCCCAGGGGCAGGGGAGGTGGGGAAAAGCGAGACACTGGCCAAAGCCACAAACATCAGCGACCCTGATGCCTGACCGGCTACCAAACTGAGAGCCTGACTCGACTAGGAAAGGACCGAACCTCACCCCCGTCGCACCCTCTAGCGGGAGATGACCGGCATGCGTCCAGTCGTGTGAAGAATGCTGGCGCTATCGCGTCAAGTGAAACCCTGCTCTTCCCATGTCTGTATCCAAAAGGCAAGTGTGGCCATGTGCTTCTGTGCTTAGCCGTTCAGCTGTGTCCAGCTCCTGTGCGGCCCCGTGGACTGGAGCCCGCCAGGCGCCTCTGTCCTCGGGACGTTTCCTGTGAGAGGAATGGAGTGGCTTGCCGTTTTCCTCCTCCGGGAGATCTTCCCGGCCCAGGGAGCGAACCTGTGTCTCCGTGTCTCCCACACCGCAGGCGGATTCTTTACACAGTGAGCCGTCAGGGAAGCCCGGAGTACCGTTAAAGGGTGTGCTAGCTCCTGTGCGGCCCCGTGGACTGGAGCCCGCCAGGCGCCTCTGTCCTCGGGACGTTTCCTGTGAGAGGAATGGAGTGGGTTGCCGTTTTCCTCCTCCAGGAGATCTTCCCGGCCCAGGGAGCGAACCTGCGTCCCCGTGTCTCCCACACCGCAGGCGGATTCTTTACACAGTGAGCCGTCAGGGAAGCCCGGAGTACCGTTAAAGGGTGTGCTTTGGAAGCCAGGTTGATGAGAAGCCGCGACTGTGGGTTTCCCCTCTGTCGGTTTAGCTAAATCTGTACTGCGCTTCCTAGAATTTTCTTCCCCCTCCAGCTCTGGGTTAGGAGCGACCACAACAGGAACCGACGCAAGGCACCGAAGGCGGGAGTGAAGCTGCGGGCCTGCTGACTCGCAGATGCTGCGTGTGATCCCACTCGGCGGCCTGTGTTCAGCCCACACACCTTACCTGGGGCTTGCCGGCCCACCCACTGGTGCGCGCCCACAGCCAAGCCCAGCGCCTCCCGCTCCCCCAGCTCCTTCAGCGAGGCCAGCACCCGCACCGCCTTCTGAAGGCCTGTGGTGAAGAGCCCTGGGCTCCACTGAGACAGGAGCCAGAGACGGACAGGTTGGCGCTGGCTTTCTCGAGCGCTCCAGTTCTGCCCCGATCTACCCCGCTGCCTCCTGCCACACACACCAGGTTCGCCTCTCAACACCCAGCCTGCCTGACTCTTCATGGCATCGGGAGGACCACGGATGCCACCACCGCGGCCTTCCACAAGTTTCTTCCTCCGTACTCACAGTCCCATCAGGTCCAGTCCCTGTAATACAGCCTGTATCCCGTGCCACGGTAGTCCTTAAGTCCTGAGGGAATTGTAACTGGAAAAGTTTCAGATCTACAGTCTGACTACGTGTGTCTGTTCATGCGTGCTAAGTCCGGTCTGACTCTGTGGGACCCCAGGGACTGCAGCCCGCCAGGCTCCTCCGTCCATGGGATTCTGCAGGCAGCAACACTGGAGTGGGTTGCCATGCCCACCTCCAGGGGGTCTTCCTGATCCAGGCATTGAACCCAGATCTCCTGCACTGCAGGCAGACCCCTTACTGTTTGAGCTACCTGGGAAGCCCAGGGTGTCTTAAGTTATCTTAGATTTTTGGCAAAAATAGCATTATGACAATATAATAAGGAATACTTTAAATCAACGGTACGTGTATATCCAGAATAGGTGCCATAACTATTCAGTAAGGTTCAGCCAGATGATAGTTTAAGAACAAGGTCATGACTTAGCCTTACGTGTGTGTGTGTGTGTGTGTGTGTGTGTGTGTGTGTTCAGTCGCCCGGTCCCGTCTGACTCTTTGCGACCCCATGGACTATACAGCCAGCCAGGCTCCCCTGTCCGTGGGCTTCTCCAGCCAAGAATACTGGAGTGAGCTGCCGTCTCCTCCTCCAGGAGCTCTTCCCTACCCAGGGGTCGATCCTGCATCTCCTGTGTCTCGTGTGTTGGCAGGCAGAATCTTTACCGCTGACCCACCTGGTGCATGCGTATCTCATTTAGGTTCAAAATCGACACCAGTGGATAATCAATGCTGACATAATGTTGGGAATATTGCAGAAGTGGGTGGGGATGGTGGAATAATTGTTACCAAGCTCAGATTCAGCTGCTCGCCACTCTAAAACCAGTACTGGAGGGCTTTCCCCGGTGGTCCAGTGGTTAAGACTTCATCTTCCAACACAGAGGGTGTGGGTTCCATCCCTGGTTAGAGAGCTGAGATCCCACATGCCTCATGGCCAAAAACAAACCACCACCAAAACATGCAGTCAACATTGTAACAAATTCAATAAAGACCATTTTAAATGGTCCACATCAAGCAATATATATTTTTTTTTAAGTACCGGAGAGACAAGTGTTGGTAGAAAGTGAAAATTGCTTTAATCAGAAGGCCAGCCATCTGGGAAGAAGATGGACCCATGTCCCAGAATCCACTCCACAGATTCTGTGTGGCCGAAACAGCTTTTATTTATTTATTTATTTTAATTTATTTATTTTTAATTGAAGGATAATTGCTTTACAGAATGTTGTTGTTTTCTGTCAAACCTCCACGTGAATCAGCCACAGGTATACATATATCCCCTGTTTCTTGAACCTCCCTCCCATCTCCTTCCCCATCCCACCCCTCTAGGTTGATACAGAGTCTCTGTTTGAGTTTTCTGAGAAAGTGAAAGTGAAGTCACTCAGCTGTGTCTGACCCTTTGCTACCCCACGGACAGTAGCCCATCAGGCTCCTCTGTTCG
The DNA here is from genome assembly GCA_006410635.1 of Cephalophus harveyi. Taxonomy (NCBI): domain Eukaryota; kingdom Metazoa; phylum Chordata; class Mammalia; order Artiodactyla; family Bovidae; genus Cephalophus; species Cephalophus harveyi. The sequence continues at coordinate 244,705 of SJYT01034127.1, read as the reverse complement.
TGGGACTCTCCAGGCAAGAACACCGGAGTGGGTTGCCATTTCCTTCTCCAGGGGATCCTCCCGGCACAGGGATTGAACCCAGGTCTCCCACACTGCAGGCAGACTCCTTACCGTCTGAGCCGAAACAGCTTTTAAAAGCAAAGAATCTCAGTGAAGCATTGAGGCAGGTTAGTCCCTGCATCCTTTTCAAGTTGCAGGCCGACTGTCTGACTCTTCATGATCTTTCTTCCTTTTATAAGATTTTTTTTTAATGTGGACCATTTTTGAAGTCTTTATTGAATTTGTTACAATATTGTTTCTGTTTTATGTTGTGTTTTTTGGCCCGTAAGGCAAATGGGATCTTAGCTACCCCCTTCAGAGGTCAAATCCACAACCCCTGCTTTGGAAGGTGAGGTCCCAACCACGACACCACCAGGGACTCCCACGCGATCTTTCTTCAGAAGTGATCTTGCCTGTGTGATCAGCCTGAGGGATCCCTAAGGAAGTAGAGAGCAAGTCACTCTTTAAGGACTTAATTCTTCATTCTTCTTTTAATCTAGGAAAAGAATATACAGGGTTGGCCAGACACAGTGGGCTTTCTGTAGAGCGTAAATCAGCAGTTAGGCTAACTTGGCTAGTGATCTCATTTCTGTCATTCCTCACAGGTCCATCTAGGGTTAGGGGAAACAAGAATGGGCAAACAGGAAAGGGCAGAAGAGTCGCTTTCCTAGTGATTCTGCAGTGATCTCTGGAGCAAGGTCTGTTTTGGACAGTTTCCATATACCATGTGATTGTAGCTTTGGGGACTCTTCAACACTCCCCCAGATTTGCATATAAAGAACTGGAATGCAGCGTTAAGAGGCCAGGGCCCTTAATACACAGGAGATTTCAGAGCAATCCCCACAGCGGAATTTATTTCCCTCCTGTTTTCACATTGAGAGTCTCTTACCCCTTGCATTATGTAAAGATTAAAAAGCTGACACAGGGATTGGGGAAGAAAGAGAGGAATTAGATTAGACCAGTGATAATCTGACCTAGGACAGTTATGACCAACCTAGATACCATATTAAAAAGCAGAGACATTACTTTTCCAACAAAGGTCCATCTAGTTAAGGCTATGGTTTTTCCAGTGGTCATGTATGGATGTGAGAGTTGGACTGTGAAGAAGCCTGAGCGCCCAAGAATTGATGCTTTTGAGCTGTGGTGTTGGAGAAGTTTTGAGAGTCCCTTGGACTGCGAGGAGATCCAATAAGTCCATTCTAAAGGAGATCAGTCCTGGGTGTTCACTGGAAGGACTGATGCTAAAGCTGAAACTCCAGTACTTTGGCCACCTCATGTGAAGAGTTGACTCATTGGAAAAGACTCTGAGGCTGGGAGGGATTGGGTCAGGAGGAGAAGGGGACGACAGAGGATGAGATGGCTGGATGGCATCACCGACTCGATGGACGTGAGTCTGAGTGAACTCTCAGAAATGGTGATGAACAGGGAGGCCTGGCGTGCTGCGATTCATGGGGTCGCAAAGAGTCAGACACGATTGAGTAGCTGAACTGAACTGAATCTGACCCACGTAATTGGACGTGCCTGGAGGTGTGGCAGTTAAGAATGTGCCTTGCAATGTAGGGGTAGTGGGTTCAATCCCTGGTTCCCTGGGAACTAAGATCCAACGTGCCACGTGACACAAGAAAGATTCCTCAGGCTGAAGTACAGATGATGAACGTCTTCTTAAGGGCGAATACCTCAAGCTTCACCCAGAGGAAGTCAGGGGAAGGAGGATGCTGACTGCCTTTGTTCTCACGGGCGGGGCCACAGCCTCACTTCCTGGAGGGCTGTGTCTCTTACAGGTCCGTTGAGCACCAGCGAGGCCGCCGCTCAGCCTGAGCCGGGATCATGTCCATGGTTCCTCCCTCGCTGCTCTGTCTGGGTCAGTCGGGGAGAGGGGGTTGGGAGCAAATGGATGGATAAGCAGGGCAGGGCTGGTGGCTCTTTAAGGCTGGGCTCTTCTCACCGGGTGCTTCTTTCCAGGCTTGTGTCTGAGCCAGAGCACTTGGGCACAGAAGGGTGAGTGTTCTGTGTGATACTCCTGAGGACTCAGCAGGGTCTAAGCCGGGAATCAGCTCTCGTGGCTTTCTTCAGCTACCCTCATGATGTTGGGTCCAACCACTGAATCCACTTAATTTCTTTTCTGCATGTTTTATGACTATAACAGACTTCTCTGAATGCCTTCTCAGAGTCGGCGAGGTGTCCCTGTCTTGTTCTAAATGACAGCAGAGTTCTGTAAAGCGGTAAGCATGTGGTGAGCCATGTGCTGTCTTTCAGGCACTCGGTTCTGCTCTCACAGGGCTTCCCGGGGAGTACTAGGGCTGAGGAAGGCCCCTGCCCGTGCGGGAGACGGAAAAGACCCAGATTCACCCCCTAGGTCAGGAAGACTCCCTGGAGAAAGACCTGCCCCCCTACTCCAGTGTTCTTGCCTGGGAATTCCCATGGACAGAGAGGACGCTGGTGGGGTGCAGTCCACGGGTCAAAGGGTCAGACCTGACTGAGCACATATTCAGCACAAAAGCGGGAGCGATGATGTGTGACCGTATGAGCGAGGCCGTAATCCTGCAAAACTTAGTTTGAAAAAGCAAAAGTATGAATTTTAACTCATTCCATGGGTTACAAAATGCTAATTTTTTTTTTTTTCAGTCATTTAAAAATCCTGAGGCCATGCAAAAACAGACAGTGGGTTTTAAAACTCAATGATCCACTCTTAGAATCTTTCCTCCAAACAGTTGAGTCCAAGTAACTTGAGGGCAAAGCCAAGCTAAACAAAGCATCTCGGGATGGTTCTCCTAGAAAGCAGTGATGGGGGTGTTCTCAGGATTCCCTTTCGATGCCCTGGATGGAGGGAGAGAGGTGGGAGGGGGGAGAGAAATGATACAGAGATAGAGGACATTAGATATTGACAGATAAATAAACTTAGGCAAGCAGAAAATGACATATACAAATAAGGGACTTCCCTGGTGGCCCAGTGGCTGAGGCTCCGGGTTCCCAGTTCAGGGGGCCGGGGCTTGGTCTCTGGTCATGGAACTGGATCCCACCTGCCGCAGCTGAAAGTTCGCCTGCTGCAACTGAAGACCCCGTGGGCCACAGCTAAGACTTGGTGTGGCCAGATAGACACACAAATAACTGGATATTTAAAATAAAAATAATAGATGATTGCTTGATAGACAGTAGAGAATCAACAGATGGTACTTAGATAACACACACATTATTAACAGATAAATGATAGCTAGATGCAGATATAAATAAGTGATTGCTGTGGCTGTTGTTTAGTCGCTGAGTCGTGTCTGACTCTTTTCGAGTCCACAGACAGCAGCCCACCAGGCTCCTCTGTCCATGGGACTCTCCAGGCAAGAACACTGGAGAGGGTGGCCATTTCCTGCTGCAGGAGATCTTCCCGGCCCAGGGATGGAACCCACATCCTCTGTATTGCAGGCAATACTTCATCACAAGCCACCACGGAAGGCTGTAGATAGATGATAAAACTAGATAGATAAGTGGTAGCTAGGCAGATGATGATAAATGATGGATAGATAATAAATGCATGAAGATAGATGACAGATGGCAAACAAGTAGAGAATAAAGTGACAGGTGATGACAGGTAGACATGCATATGTGTAGTCTCCACAGTCTCAGAGGAAAGCCCTGTCTAACCTCAATGGACACGAGTGGGAGCAAACTCTGGGAGACAGTGATGGACAGGGCAGCCTGGCGTGCTGCAGCCCATGGGGTCTCACAGAGTCACGTGAGACCGGGGTCTCACAGAGTCAGACACGACCGGGTGACTGAACAACAACCTCTTGCTCTGAGTGGGAACCTTCGGTTGTCACCTCAGTCCTGAGGAAAGCCCTCCTGAGCCACGGGCCCCTGAAATTTCAACCCCGACACCATGCTTCTCTCCGCCCAGCCATGACCCAGTAAGCCCACAGAGAATTCAGATCAACGTCTTCGTGGTGTCAGCTACGTCTCTATGCCCCACTCCCGACCCAGGAGGAAGAGGGTGTGAACCACCTTCACTACAGGGCTGAGAACTGAAAGCAACTGCACAGCTTCCTGTAAGCGTGGTCACTCTGGAGCAGTGTGCCCATCAGAGGAGCGGGCTGAGGCCAGCGGGCAGCCTGAGCCGGGATCATGTCCGTGGTTCCCCCCTCGCTGCTCTGTCTTGGTCAGTCGGGGAGAGGGGGTTGGGAGCAAATGGACAGATAAGCAGGGCAGGGCTGGTGGCTCTTTAAGGCTGGGCTCTTCTCACCGGGTGCTTCTTTCCAGGCTTGTGTCTGAGCCAGAGCACTTGGGCACAGAAGGGTGAGTGTTCTGTGTGATACTCCTGAGGACTCAGCAGGGTCTAAGCCAGGAATCAGCTCTCGTGGCCGCTGGAAAGAGGGGAGTCAGACTTTAGAGCGGGGGCTGTAAGAGGGGGAGAAAGAGAAGGGTGGAGGGAGAAACGCTTGCGTGTCTATTACGTGTTCCCTGTGTTCTAGGAGATCTCCCCCCGCCTCGTATCACAGCTCTGCCTGGACCCACAGTTCCAGCTAAGAGTCCTGTGACCCTCCTGTGTCAAGGACCTAGACAAGCTGAGGGGTACAAGATATCAAAAGTGGGAATTCCTGAGCCCATGGACAAAGAGGAACAGATCATGTCCAGGAAGGCCAATACTTTGAGTATCGCAGAGGTGACAACGGACAAGACAGGGCTGTACCACTGCTCCTATCAGAGAGGAGGCCGCTGGTCCCAGTTCAGTGACCCCCTGCAGCTGGTGATGACCGGTGAGGGGGACAGAGGCAGCAGAACCGGGACTGACCCCTCTGCCGAGGGAACGACCAGGCTTTGGGGACAGGAAGCAGGAGGACCAAGCCTTGTCCTTGGGGCGGTCTCCGGGATGATGCCGAGAGACTTCCCCAAGGGGGAGAGGGGCAAGGAGGGGAGAGAGACCAGAGCCACGTCTGCTCCCAGGGGACAAAAAGAGACAGGGCCTACATGACCCTTCCCTTCATCGCTGAACTTCCTTCTTTCTCAGGAGCTTATGAGAAGCCCTCCCTCTCCAGCGTGGCTGGCACAGTGGCGGCTCCAGGGGAGAATGTGAAGTTGCGGTGTTTCTCCAAAATCAACCATGATGTGTTTATCCTCACCAAAGATGGAGATCACATCATCCAGAACCAAAGCTCCGCCCCCCAGGACAGAGGACGCCAGACCATCTTCCTCTTGAATCCAGTCTCCTCCACACAGGCGGGGACCTACAGATGCTACGGTGCCTTCCTCGACAGCTCCTACGTGTGGTCTCGGCCCAGTGACCCGCTGCAGCTTCAGGTCGAAGGTGAGGAAGAAGCCCAGTCCACCCGCCTGACCCCCGCCCTGGGGGCTGACTGCAGTTAAAGCACTGGCTGGGGAAGAGGCCTCAAGAGGGGGATGTGTGAGCGCCATCGGCTTAGACACGCATCTCTGAGGGACGGGCCGGGGACGGGCCAGGTGGGTCCCTGGGACTCTGGGAGGTGAGAGCCTGACTGAGCGGAAATAAGGAAGACCTCTCCCACTTCACCTCTGTTTTCAGGAACCACTGACTCTCCCAGCAGCACACAGCCCAGACGTTCAACAGGTGAGTGACTGAGTTTAGGTGGAAACCTGAAACGAGACTCTGCGCTCCCTTCTCTCCGGCTGGAGTGTTCACCCATGGATGCCGATGTATGTGTTATATATTATATGTATGTATCCATACATATAATGGATACATATATCCATACATATAATGAATACATTAACAGAGTCTCTTATCTCTCAGTCATGTCTGACTCTGCCACTCAATGGACTGTAGCCCACCAGGCTCCTCCGTCCATGGGAGTTCCCAGGCAAGAACACTGGAGGGGGTTGCCATTCCCTTCTCCAGAGGATCTTCCTGACCCAGGGATTGAACTCTGGTTTCCTGCATCGCAGGCAGATTCTTTACTGTTTCAGCTACAAGCAACTCCATGTATATATATGTATTTTATATATATATGTAACTATTATTAAATATCATATATGCTTTGCAGAAAAATATTTATATAGACTATATTAATACACGTGTTATATGTATTTCATTTTTGTCAGAATAAAAATGTGCCGCATACTGACTGGTCGGGAAAAGCAGAGGCACCCAGTGTAACAGAATAAGATGGACAGGAGGGGCTGGCGTTTTTGAAGACGGCGCCACAAGCAAACCCCGCGTGGGTGTATTTTTAACAGACACTGGGATGAAATCAGAGGGGTGATGCTTGTAGAGAGCGCAGGACAGGCAGAGGGACCAGTCATGGGCCGAGACCCAGAGGTAGAGACGCGCTCAGGAGCCCACGGGTAACAGAGGCCCGCGAGTCTGCTGCGGGAGCGGCCGAATCGCAGGGGATGCCGAGCTGCAGCAGGCTGGGCTCAGGCCGGGGACCGGCAGCCCCCAGCTCTCCAGCCCTGTCTTCTTGACCCTGGAAGCCCCCGCCAGCATCAGCACAGCCCCTTAATGACAGGAGGAAAGGAAGGTGCTGAGCTGCTCAGCTCGAGGGGCTGGGCTCGGCGGGCTTGCCCCCGGGGCCAGAGGTCTGCAGAGATGAGCTTGGGTTTTAGGGTCCTTTAGGGGCAAGGATGGCTTCCCTGGCGGCTCCGTGGTAAAGAATCTGCCTGCCAAGCAGGAGACCCAGCTTCAATCCCGGGTCAGGAAGATGCCCTGGGGACGGGCACTCCATACCCTTGCCCGGGAAATCCCATGGACGGAGGAGCCCGGTGGGCCGCATCCATGGGGTCACGAGGACACGGCTGAGTGACTAATCAACAGCCGCAACGGGAATCGGCCTCTGCCTCTCCTCCCACAGCGCCTGGTGCTTGGCACCCTTCTCTGGAGACTCAAGTCCGCCTGAGCCTGGCTGCCCTGCTCCTCCTGGCCATGGTCGTCCTTTCTTCAGCTACCCTCATGATGTTGGGTCCAACCACTGAATCCACTTAATTTCTTTTCTGCATGTTTTATGACTATAACAGACTTCTCTGAATGCCTTCTCAGAGTCGGCGAGGTGTCCCTGTCTTGTTCTAAATGACAGCAGAGTTCTGTAAAGCGGTAAGCATGTGGTGAGCCATGTGCTGTCTTTCAGGCACTCGGTTCTGCTCTCACAGGGCTTCCCGGGGAGTACTAGGGCTGAGGAAGGCCCCTGCCCGTGCGGGAGACGGAAAAGACCCAGATTCACCCCCTAGGTCAGGAAGACTCCCTGGAGAAAGACCTGCCCCCCTACTCCAGTGTTCTTGCCTGGGAATTCCCATGGACAGAGAGGACGCTGGTGGGGTGCAGTCCACGGGTCAAAGGGTCAGACCTGACTGAGCACATATTCAGCACAAAAGCGGGAGCGATGATGTGTGACCGTATGAGCGAGGCCGTAATCCTGCAAAACTTAGTTTGAAAAAGCAAAAGTATGAATTTTAACTCATTCCATGGGTTACAAAATGCTAATTTTTTTTTTTTTCAGTCATTTAAAAATCCTGAGGCCATGCAAAAACAGACAGTGGGTTTTAAAACTCAATGATCCACTCTTAGAATCTTTCCTCCAAACAGTTGAGTCCAAGTAACTTGAGGGCAAAGCCAAGCTAAACAAAGCATCTCGGGATGGTTCTCCTAGAAAGCAGTGATGGGGGTGTTCTCAGGATTCCCTTTCGATGCCCTGGATGGAGGGAGAGAGGTGGGAGGGGGGAGAGAAATGATACAGAGATAGAGGACATTAGATATTGACAGATAAATAAACTTAGGCAAGCAGAAAATGACATATACAAATAAGGGACTTCCCTGGTGGCCCAGTGGCTGAGGCTCCGGGTTCCCAGTTCAGGGGGCCGGGGCTTGGTCTCTGGTCATGGAACTGGATCCCACCTGCCGCAGCTGAAAGTTCGCCTGCTGCAACTGAAGACCCCGTGGGCCACAGCTAAGACTTGGTGTGGCCAGATAGACACACAAATAACTGGATATTTAAAATAAAAATAATAGATGATTGCTTGATAGACAGTAGAGAATCAACAGATGGTACTTAGATAACACACACATTATTAACAGATAAATGATAGCTAGATGCAGATATAAATAAGTGATTGCTGTGGCTGTTGTTTAGTCGCTGAGTCGTGTCTGACTCTTTTCGAGTCCACAGACAGCAGCCCACCAGGCTCCTCTGTCCATGGGACTCTCCAGGCAAGAACACTGGAGAGGGTGGCCATTTCCTGCTGCAGGAGATCTTCCCGGCCCAGGGATGGAACCCACATCCTCTGTATTGCAGGCAATACTTCATCACAAGCCACCACGGAAGGCTGTAGATAGATGATAAAACTAGATAGATAAGTGGTAGCTAGGCAGATGATGATAAATGATGGATAGATAATAAATGCATGAAGATAGATGACAGATGGCAAACAAGTAGAGAATAAAGTGACAGGTGATGACAGGTAGACATGCATATGTGTAGTCTCCACAGTCTCAGAGGAAAGCCCTGTCTAACCTCAATGGACACGAGTGGGAGCAAACTCTGGGAGACAGTGATGGACAGGGCAGCCTGGCGTGCTGCAGCCCATGGGGTCTCACAGAGTCACGTGAGACCGGGGTCTCACAGAGTCAGACACGACCGGGTGACTGAACAACAACCTCTTGCTCTGAGTGGGAACCTTCGGTTGTCACCTCAGTCCTGAGGAAAGCCCTCCTGAGCCACGGGCCCCTGAAATTTCAACCCCGACACCATGCTTCTCTCCGCCCAGCCATGACCCAGTAAGCCCACAGAGAATTCAGATCAACGTCTTCGTGGTGTCAGCTACGTCTCTATGCCCCACTCCCGACCCAGGAGGAAGAGGGTGTGAACCACCTTCACTACAGGGCTGAGAACTGAAAGCAACTGCACAGCTTCCTGTAAGCGTGGTCACTCTGGAGCAGTGTGCCCATCAGAGGAGCGGGCTGAGGCCAGCGGGCAGCCTGAGCCGGGATCATGTCCGTGGTTCCCCCCTCGCTGCTCTGTCTTGGTCAGTCGGGGAGAGGGGCTTGGGAGCAAATGGACAGATAAGCAGGGCAGGGCTGGTGGCTCTTTAAGGCTGGGCTCTTCTCACCGGGTGCTTCTTTCCAGGCTTGTGTCTGAGCCAGAGCACTTGGACACAGAAGGGTGAGTGTTCTGTGTGATACTCCTGAGGACTCAGCAGGGTCTAAGCCGGGAATCAGCTCTCGTGGCTGCTGGAAAGAGGAGACTCAGACTTCAGAGCGGGGGCTGTAAAAGGGGGAGAAAGAGAAGGGTGGAGGGAGAAACGCTTGTGTGTCTATTACCTGTTCCCTATGTTCTAGGAAATCTCCCCCCACCTCGTATCACAGCCCTGTCTGGAGCCACAGTTCCAAGGAAGAGCCCTGTGACCCTCCTGTGTCAAGGACCTAGACAAGCTGAGGGGTACAAGATATCAAAAGTGGGAAGTCCTGAGCCCATGGACAAAGAGGAACAGATCACGCCCAGGAAGGCCAACATTTTGAGTATTGCAGAGATGACAACGGACAAGACAGGGCTGTACCACTGCTCCTATCAGAGAGGAGGCCGCTGGTCCCAGTTCAGTGACCCCCTGCTGCTGGTGATGACCGGTGAGGGGGACCCAGAGGCAGCGGAGCCGGGACTGACCCCTCTGCCGAGGGAACGACCAGGCTTCGGGGACAGGAAGCAGGAGGACCAAGCCTTGTCCTTGGGGCGGTCTCCGGGATGATGCCGAGAGACTTCCCCAAGGGGGAGAGGGGCAAGGAGGGGAGAGAGACCAGAGCCACGTCTGCTCCCAGGGGACAAAAAGAGACAGGGCCTACATGACCCTTCCCTTCATCGCTGAACTTCCTTCTTTCTCAGGAGCTTATGAGAAGCCCTCCCTCTCCAGCGTGGCTGGCACAGTGGCGGCTCCAGGGGAGAATGTGAAGTTGCAGTGTTTCTCCAAAGTCAACCATGATGTGTTTATCCTCACCAAAGATGGAGATCACATCATCCAGAACCGAAGCTCCGCCCCCCAGGACAGAGGATGCCAGACCATCTTCCTCTTGAATCCAGTCTCCTCCACACAGGCGGGGACCTACCGATGCTACGGTGCCTTCCTCGACAACCCCTACGTGTGGTCTCGGCCCAGTGACCCGCTGCAGCTTCAGGTCGAAGGTGAGGAAGAAGCCCGGCCCACCCGCCTGACCCCCGCCCTGGGGGCTGACTGCAGTTAAAGCACTGGCTGGGGAAGAGGCCTCAAGAGGGGGGTGTGAGCGCCATCGGCTTAGACACGCATCTCTGAGGGACGGGCCGGGGACGGGCCATGTGGGTCCCTGGGACTCTGGGAGGTGAGAGCCTGACTGAGCGGAAATAAGGAAGACCTCTCCCACTTCACCTCTGTTTTCAGGAACCACTGACTCTCCCAGCAGCACACAGCCCAGCTGTTCAACAGGTGAGTGACTGAGTTTAGGTGGAAACCTGAAACCAGATTCTGTGCTCCCTTCTCTCAGGCCTGGAGTGTTCACCCATGGATGCCGATGTATGTGTTATATATTATATGTATGTATCCATACATATAATGGATACATATATCCATACATATAATGGATACATATATCCATACATATAATGGATACATATATCCATACATATAATGGATACATTAACAGAGTCTCTTATCTCTCAGTCATGTCTGACTCTGCCACCCAATGGACTGTAGCCCACCAGGCTCCTCCGTCCATGGGAGTTCCCAGGCAAGAAAACTGGAGGGGGTTGCCATTCCCTTCTCCAGAGGATCTTCCTGACCCAGGGATTGAACCCTGGTCTCCTGGATCACAGCCAGATTCTTTACTGTTTGAGCTACAAGGAACTCCATGTATATATATGTATTTTATATATATATGTAACTATTATTAAATATCATATATGCTTTGCAGAAAAATATTTATATAGACTATATTAATACACGGGTTATATGTATTTCATTTTTGTCAGAATAAAAATGTGCCGCATACTGACTGGTCGGGAAAAGCAGAGGCACCCAGTGTAACAGAGTAAGATTGACAGGAGGGGCTAGTGTTTTCGAAGACGGCGCCACAAGCAAACCCCGCGTGGGTGTATTTTCAACAGACACTGGGAGGAAATCAGAGGGGTGATGCTTGTAGAGAGCGCAGGACAGGCAGAGGGACCAGTCATGGGCCGAGACCCAGAGGCAGAGACGCGCTCAGGAGCCCACGGGTAACAGAGGCCCGCGAGTCTGCTGCGGGAGCGGCCAAATCGCAGGGGATGCCGAGCTGCAGCAGGCCGGGCTCAGGCCAGGGACCAGCAGCCCCCAGCTCTCCAGCCCTGTCTTCTTGACCCCGGAAGCCCCCGCTGGCATCAGCTCAGCGCCTGTAATGACAGGAGGAAAGGAGGGTGCTGAGCTGCTCACCCCGAGGGGCTGGGCTGGGCGGGCTTGCCCCCGGGGCCAGAGGTCTGCAGAGATGAGCTGGGGTTTTAGGGTCCTTTAGGGGCGAGGACGGCTTCCTTGGTGGCTCCGTGGTAAAGAATCTGCCTGGCAAGCAGGAGACCCAGCTTCAGTCCCGGGTCAGGAAGATGCCCTGGAGACGGGCGTGGCAACTCACTCCATACCCTTGCCTGGGAAATCCCATGGACGGAGGAGCCCGGTGGGCCACACCCATGGGGTCACGAGGACACGGCTGAGTGACTAATCAACAGCCGCAACGGGAATCGGCCCCTCTGGCTCTCCTCCCACAGCACCTGGTGCTTGGCACCCTTCTCTGGAGACTCAAGTCCGCCTGAGCCTGGCTGCCCTGCTCCTCCTGGCCATGGTCGTCCTGTTGGCTGAAGCCTGGTGCAGCCGGGGAGGGGGTCCCTCAGTGAAGTCAGATGAGCCCCCGCCCCAGTGGACCGACAAGCGCCGATGACCTTCCATTGGCGTCAAAGCCCTGTGCCCACCGTGGNGAGCCTGGCTGCCCTGCTCCTCCTGGCCATGGTCGTCCTGTTGGCTGAAGCCTGGTGCAGCCGGGGAGGGGGTCCCTCAGTGAAGTCAGATGAGCCCCCGCCCCAGTGGACCAACAAGCGCCGATGACCTTCCATTGGCGTCAAAGCCCTGTGCCCACCGTGGGGGCGGAGGAGACAGGCCCTGGCTGGGGCACCCATCCGAGGCAGCAGCGTACCCACTTCCTGTCGAACCTGAAACAACGTACCAGAGGCAGCGTGGACGAGAGCAGCCCAGTGTGAACTCTTGCAGGCTAGAGAGCAGAGTGTAAACCCTGTGCCCAGGCCTGCACTGCTCGCCACTTGCCCGTTGGTGTTCTCGCCTTTTCGAGCTTCCAGACTCTGCCTGTGTTCCCTGTCATGTAGCTCCGTCCTCCAGACCCAGGAGGGGAGCGCCTCCTCTCCTCTCTGACCTCTGCTTCCTTCCTCCCTTCTTGCCTCACACACCCCCACCCTCCTGCTTCCCTCTTAACGAACACTGGTGGGGACTTGCCGGTGGCCCAGTGGTTAAGAATCTGCCCTGCGATGCAGGGGATGTGTGTCTGATGCCCGGTCAGGGAACTAAGATCCCACAGGCTGCAGAGCAGCCAGGCCTCTAAGCAGCAACCAAAGGAATAAATAAATAAAAATAAAATTGTACTTCAAAAAGGAACACGTGACTATGTCAGCCCCCCCGTGACAACCTGCAATAAGCCCCCTCCCAAGACCCTTAATTTTACCACATCTGCAGTGTGCCTTTTGACATGGAGGTGCTGGGTAGCGTTGCAACACTGTAACTGGGGGCTATCACTCACCCTGTCTCCTGGAGATCACCGAGTCTGATCTTTGAGCCAGAAATCCTTGCTTTTATGCACTGTCTCACAGAAGAGACTCGGAAATAAGGACGGGTTTTTGTTTTGCTTTAATATTTAAGTCTTTGTTGAATTTGTTACAATTTTGCTTCTGTTTTAAGTTTTGGTTTTTGGGGCCACGAGGCATGTTGGATTGTAGGTCCCAGACCAGGGATTGAACCCACAGCCTCTGCATTGGGAGACAAAGTCTTAACCACTGGACTGCCAGGGAAGTACCTGGGAATAAATGTTTTAACACTCTTTTCAATTTAGAAGAGGATGTGATTCAAACAGAGATGATGCTTAATAAACTTTGCTTGTGTCATGTGTAAATTCCTTAGTGTGGTTGTTGTTACAGGCTGGGAGATGGGTCTAGGGTAGAAATGCTGATTTTTTTTCTTCTTCAATATAGCCCTTGTGAAAGTGAAAGTTGCTCCGGCATGTCCGACTCTCTGCGGAATTAAAAAATCATAGAAAGCAAGCATAAAAGCATGAACATTCATACTGGTTGGCTGGTTTGGGGATTTAAGTTACACAGATGCCTGTGAGGTTAGCAATTGTTCCTCTCTGGGTTTGGGGGTTTGGGGTTTTGTTTCTTTGTTTCTGAGAAGAAACAGCTTTCAAAGCATGAGACTAAAACTACAGAATCACAGAAAGGCTAACTCATCCCCTGCTACGGCTGAGCTGGTGAAATAGTTTGGGGACTTCTTAGCTCCAAGCTGTTAAAGTAAATACCAGATACCCTTGGACTTAAACCTGCGTGGAAACCGCACAGAACAACAGGGACACTAAGTGATCGCGTGCCCTTCAGTCTCACCTCTGCCCCAAGACCCGACTCGGCTGGCTGCCTCTGGCTGCTGCCCCCTCACCCAAGGCCCCTCCTTCTGCCCGTTCCTCACCTTTTCTCTGTGTCGGCAGAGGCGTAACTTGCCTTGGGTGTTTTCTTTTTTTTTTTTTTAATATAATTTCTGTTTTAATTCCTTGTATTTTACTCCAGGGAGTATATCAATGTGATAATGTGTATTTGTTATTTCTATCTCACAGAAGACCGTCTTCTATTTCTCCCAATGTTATCCATTTATAAAACTTAATAAAATTTTTGTTTAAAATGATCCTGAACCTATCCTACTTTAACAGATTGTTTTAGAAAAAAAAGCAGCTTTTTTTGTAAATGTTCTTCAGCTACCCTCATGATGTTGGGTCCAACCACTGAATCCACTTAATTTCTTTTCTGCATGTTTTATGACTATAACAGACTTCTCTGAATGCCTTCTCAGAGTCGGCGAGGTGTCCCTGTCTTGTTCTAAATGACAGCAGAGTTCTGTAAAGCGGTAAGCATGTGGTGAGCCATGTGCTGTCTTTCAGGCACTCGGTTCTGCTCTCACAGGGCTTCCCGGGGAGTACTAGGGCTGAGGAAGGCCCCTGCCCGTGCGGGAGACGGAAAAGACCCAGATTCACCCCCTAGGTCAGGAAGACTCCCTGGAGAAAGACCTGCCCCCCTACTCCAGTGTTCTTGCCTGGGAATTCCCATGGACAGAGAGGACGCTGGTGGGGTGCAGTCCACGGGTCAAAGGGTCAGACCTGACTGAGCACATATTCAGCACAAAAGCGGGAGCGATGATGTGTGACCGTATGAGCGAGGCCGTAATCCTGCAAAACTTAGTTTGAAAAAGCAAAAGTATGAATTTTAACTCATTCCATGGGTTACAAAATGCTAATTTTTTTTTTTTTCAGTCATTTAAAAATCCTGAGGCCATGCAAAAACAGACAGTGGGTTTTAAAACTCAATGATCCACTCTTAGAATCTTTCCTCCAAACAGTTGAGTCCAAGTAACTTGAGGGCAAAGCCAAGCTAAACAAAGCATCTCGGGATGGTTCTCCTAGAAAGCAGTGATGGGGGTGTTCTCAGGATTCCCTTTCGATGCCCTGGATGGAGGGAGAGAGGTGGGAGGGGGGAGAGAAATGATACAGAGATAGAGGACATTAGATATTGACAGATAAATAAACTTAGGCAAGCAGAAAATGACATATACAAATAAGGGACTTCCCTGGTGGCCCAGTGGCTGAGGCTCCGGGTTCCCAGTTCAGGGGGCCGGGGCTTGGTCTCTGGTCATGGAACTGGATCCCACCTGCCGCAGCTGAAAGTTCGCCTGCTGCAACTGAAGACCCCGTGGGCCACAGCTAAGACTTGGTGTGGCCAGATAGACACACAAATAACTGGATATTTAAAATAAAAATAATAGATGATTGCTTGATAGACAGTAGAGAATCAACAGATGGTACTTAGATAACACACACATTATTAACAGATAAATGATAGCTAGATGCAGATATAAATAAGTGATTGCTGTGGCTGTTGTTTAGTCGCTGAGTCGTGTCTGACTCTTTTCGAGTCCACAGACAGCAGCCCACCAGGCTCCTCTGTCCATGGGACTCTCCAGGCAAGAACACTGGAGAGGGTGGCCATTTCCTGCTGCAGGAGATCTTCCCGGCCCAGGGATGGAACCCACATCCTCTGTATTGCAGGCAATACTTCATCACAAGCCACCACGGAAGGCTGTAGATAGATGATAAAACTAGATAGATAAGTGGTAGCTAGGCAGATGATGATAAATGATGGATAGATAATAAATGCATGAAGATAGATGACAGATGGCAAACAAGTAGAGAATAAAGTGACAGGTGATGACAGGTAGACATGCATATGTGTAGTCTCCACAGTCTCAGAGGAAAGCCCTGTCTAACCTCAATGGACACGAGTGGGAGCAAACTCTGGGAGACAGTGATGGACAGGGCAGCCTGGCGTGCTGCAGCCCATGGGGTCTCACAGAGTCACGTGAGACCGGGGTCTCACAGAGTCAGACACGACCGGGTGACTGAACAACAACCTCTTGCTCTGAGTGGGAACCTTCGGTTGTCACCTCAGTCCTGAGGAAAGCCCTCCTGAGCCACGGGCCCCTGAAATTTCAACCCCGACACCATGCTTCTCTCCGCCCAGCCATGACCCAGTAAGCCCACAGAGAATTCAGATCAACGTCTTCGTGGTGTCAGCTACGTCTCTATGCCCCACTCCCGACCCAGGAGGAAGAGGGTGTGAACCACCTTCACTACAGGGCTGAGAACTGAAAGCAACTGCACAGCTTCCTGTAAGCGTGGTCACTCTGGAGCAGTGTGCCCATCAGAGGAGCGGGCTGAGGCCAGCGGGCAGCCTGAGCCGGGATCATGTCCGTGGTTCCCCCCTCGCTGCTCTGTCTTGGTCAGTCGGGGAGAGGGGCTTGGGAGCAAATGGACAGATAAGCAGGGCAGGGCTGGTGGCTCTTTAAGGCTGGGCTCTTCTCACCGGGTGCTTCTTTCCAGGCTTGTGTCTGAGCCAGAGCACTTGGACACAGAAGGGTGAGTGTTCTGTGTGATACTCCTGAGGACTCAGCAGGGTCTAAGCCGGGAATCAGCTCTCGTGGCTGCTGGAAAGAGGAGACTCAGACTTCAGAGCGGGGGCTGTAAAAGGGGGAGAAAGAGAAGGGTGGAGGGAGAAACGCTTGTGTGTCTATTACCTGTTCCCTATGTTCTAGGAAATCTCCCCCCACCTCGTATCACAGCCCTGTCTGGAGCCACAGTTCCAAGGAAGAGCCCTGTGACCCTCCTGTGTCAAGGACCTAGACAAGCTGAGGGGTACAAGATATCAAAAGTGGGAAGTCCTGAGCCCATGGACAAAGAGGAACAGATCACGCCCAGGAAGGCCAACATTTTGAGTATTGCAGAGATGACAACGGACAAGACAGGGCTGTACCACTGCTCCTATCAGAGAGGAGGCCGCTGGTCCCAGTTCAGTGACCCCCTGCTGCTGGTGATGACCGGTGAGGGGGACCCAGAGGCAGCGGAGCCGGGACTGACCCCTCTGCCGAGGGAACGACCAGGCTTCGGGGACAGGAAGCAGGAGGACCAAGCCTTGTCCTTGGGGCGGTCTCCGGGATGATGCCGAGAGACTTCCCCAAGGGGGAGAGGGGCAAGGAGGGGAGAGAGACCAGAGCCACGTCTGCTCCCAGGGGACAAAAAGAGACAGGGCCTACATGACCCTTCCCTTCATCGCTGAACTTCCTTCTTTCTCAGGAGCTTATGAGAAGCCCTCCCTCTCCAGCGTGGCTGGCACAGTGGCGGCTCCAGGGGAGAATGTGAAGTTGCAGTGTTTCTCCAAAATCAACCATGATGTGTTTATCCTCACCAAAGATGGAGATCACATCATCCAGAACCGAAGCTCCACCCCCCAGGACAGAGGATGCCAGACCATCTTCCTCTTGAATCCAGTCTCCTCCACACAGGCGGGGACCTACCGATGCTACGGTGCCTTCCTCGACAACCCCTACGTGTGGTCTCGGCCCAGTGACCCGCTGCAGCTTCAGGTCGAAGGTGAGGAAGAAGCCCAGTCCACCCGCCTGACCCCCGCCCTGGGGGCTGACTGCAGTGAAAGCACTGGCTGGGGAAGAGGCCTCAAGAGGGGGGTGTGAGCACCATCGGCTTAGACACGCATCTCTGAGGGACGGGTCGGGGACGGGCCAGGTGGGTCCCTGGGACTCTGGGAGGTGAGAGCCTGACTGAGCGGAAATAAGGAAGACCTCTCCCACTTCACCTCTATTTTCAGGAACCACTGACTCTCCCAGCAGCACACAGCCCGGACGTTCAGCTGGTGAGTGACTGAGTTTACGTGGAAACCTGAAACGAGATTCTGTGCTCCCTTCTCTCCAGCCTGGAGTGGAACAGGGCTTACTACAGACAGGGCCAGCTTTTTAAGAAGGCTTCTGATGTCTTGGGGCGTGGAGAACACAGATATAGCAGGTAGGGCTGCTCTCCCTAAGGGAAAGGAGAAGATTAGAAGGTCTACCTATTGCAGATAAAGCCAATAGGATCCATAGATACCATTTATCAGTGACCCATAATTGACAATATTCTAAAATTCATTTATCAATGATCCATAATTGACAATATTCTGGACTTCCCTGGTGGCTCAGACAGTAAAGCATCTGCCTACAATGTGGGACACCTGGTTTAATTCCCTGGGTGGAGAAGATCCCCTGGAGAAGGAAATGGCAACCCACTCCAGTATTCTTGCTTCGAACATCCCATGGACAGAGGAGCCCGGTGGGGTCCATGGGGTCGCAAAGAGTCGGACACGATTGAGTGACTTCATTTTCACTTTCACTTTCACTTTCCACAGAGCTCTGCTCCCAGAAGGGTTAGTCTCTCAACATTAGCTCGGAATAATCCAGACGATCAGATAACCTTGTTCTCCGGGGCCTTCACCCCGAGACTGCACTGAGTGCACACAGATCATGAGAGCTGTTCCTACAGCAAGTTCCCTGTCGACGTCTTTCCCCTCCTCTGAGCCTCATTTCCTTCCGGGATGTAGACGCAAACTCTGTACAGGATCGAGAACTGTTGGGTTAAGGCCTCCTGTGGTTGTGACCACTGTCACTTCTTTCTTACGTCTTGAGAAGAATTTAGTACGAACTTAGGTGAAGGCAATGGCACCCCACTCCAGTCCTCTTGCCTGGAAAATCCCATGGATGGAGGAGCCTGGTAGGCTGCAGTCCATGGGGTCATGAAGAGTCAGACACGACTGAGCAACTTCACTTTCACTTTTCACTTTCATGCATTGGAGAAGGAAATGGCAGCCCACTCCAGTGTTCTTGCCTGGAGAATCCCAGGGACGGGGGAGCCTGGTGGGCTGCCGTCTATGTGGTCACACAGTCGGATACGACTGAAGCGACTTAGCAGCAGCAGCAGTATGAACTTGCTTCCTGCCCCAAGACATGTCTCAGAGTCTGTACTGTGGGTGTGTGTGTGTGTGTGTGTGTGTGCGCGTGCACACGTGCATGCATGTGTGTATTGGGGGGGCCATTCATAGACAGATGCCTATAAGGAGCTTCCAAAGCTGGAGGGGTCCTCAAGAGGAGGGGTTTGCTCTTGGACTCCTTGCTCTTGAGTTGACCATGCCTTTCTAGAGGTTAGACAAGGGCAAGAGAAAGCAAGGAGAAAGAAAAGTCCAAGAGAAAAGGTGCCCCCGTTCTCAGGACTTTCTCAGAGAGTAATAATAGTCTGCTATGAAATGGGTATCCCCTATTTCAAAGTCAGATGGGGCACAAGGCCAAGGGCTCGAGGGCCGTGGGGAGAGAGAGAGAGAGAGAGGATCCGAGGGAATGGGGCTTCACTCACCCTTGTAACTGATGAATGAAAAGCGGGCCAGTGTGTGGATGTCAGTCCAGCAAAGCAAGTGGAGATTCCCGTCCCGGAGCTCGTCTCAGTTTCTTGGCAAAGAGAGGGGACCACCGGAGGTGGGCTTGGGAGAGGAGCCCAGCCAGCTTCGGTGGATCTTCCCTCCCGGGTTTCAGCACCAGAATTAAGGCAAGTGCAGAGAAAAAGAGAGGGAGCCGGGCAGTCAGGCAAGAAAAGGAAATTTTTTAGAGGGAAAAGAGGGGTGACTGGCTCTGAAGGAGAACCAGCCTCCTCCCTTTCTGAAGGAGTCCTTCTTATACCCCACCAATGAGAAATTCTCTGAAGGGATGGTCATGTAGCTGGAGGTCTGGAATCTGGTGGTCTCTCAGCTTTGAGAACATGGGTGCCAGTGAGTTAACAGGGTGCCACATGGGCAATTTGGTCAGTCTCACAGATCGTTTTGAGACTTTATTCTTTGTTTGCGAGGTCGACATAATGAGCTACCTTATCAATGAGACCCCAGGTGGGCCCTGTCACCTATGAGCTGGGTAGAACCTTGATTGGAAAACTGGGGGCGGGGCGGGCGGGATGGGGGCATGAAACGTGTGCTCTACCCACCTCATAGCCCATTTGTTTTTTAAAATATATGTATTTTTTCTGTATTGGAATCTCGCCAACACAGAAAGACTTCTTTTTGTTGTCTGTGGTTGCTTTTGCGTAATGAAATGCGTACTTTTCCTACACATTTCCATATGATGGCTCAAGTCAGTTCTTGGAATGAGCCCTCCCCTGAGCTTGGCTAACACCATATTCTTGATTCACCACCGCTGGCTCTTTTCTGAGCGGTACTTCCTCTGTGCCAGCGGTCAGTAAATATTTCCTGTAACAGGCCAGTTACTCAGATACCAGTTACCAGATAGCTGGTCTCTTTCTCAACTGCTCAACTCTGACCCTGTGCACAAAAGCAGCCACAGACGAGATGCAGAAGCAAGTGAGCCGAGGTCGAGCTCTGAGGGAACAGTAGATACAGGCGCTGAAGCTTGAATTTCAGTTCCTTTGCACTTGTCACAGATTTTATTCTTTATTTTTTTTATTACAGTTTAAAAATGTAAGTCTGTTCTGAGCTCGAGGGCCACAGGGAAACACAGGTGGGCGGGGGTCTGATCCGTGTGTCGTCACGTGCTGGTCTCTATAAGGATACAAATTTCCATTTCCGAGTGGCTTCTCTTTAAATCTTTACTGGATTTGTTACAATGTTGCTTCTGGTTTTTGGTTGGGTTTTTTTTTTTTTGGGGGGGGGTGGGCTTGGCCACAAGGCACGTGGGATCCTAGCTCCTCGATCAGGGATGGGACCAGCACCCCCCCGCATTGAAGGTGAAGTCTTCACCACTGGACCTCCAAAGACGTCCCTCCAAGTGCTTTGCTATCTATGACTTCATGGAGCAAGCAGACGAGGCGGTCACAACTCATTCCTCTTTTCTAAGAATCGGGGTCAGCAATTCTGAGCTTGGCGATTGTGGTGGGGTTGAGGAAATCCTCAGCAGCCGTGCTGCGTGTGAAGGCTCTTTACACAGGGCGCCCGCTCCGGTACGTGTCCTCTTTTGCAGCCCCGTCTGGCGACCTAGCCTCCCGAGACGGACTCCTAAGCATCTGGATCCCGGTGGCCGCGGGGCTCCTGCTCCTGGTCTTGCTCATCTTCCTCATCCTCTACTGTCTGCGCAAAGCCAAAAGCAGTAGGTCCTTGAGAGCAGGAGGGGGAGCCTGTGCAGAGATCCCTGGGATCTGAGGGGTCGAGAAGCAACGAGGGGTGGGCTGTTTTGCTGGTTCACGCTGCGATTGTGGTAACTGCCTTCCAGAAGTCAGGGCTGGGGGGAATCTACAGCCACCCTCCCGAAAACATGACCCTCTCTTTGTTATGTTCACGAGATTGTTGTTGTGGTGGTTTTTGCTGTGTCATTTTTCATTATCAAAGATGAAAAAATGAGAAAATTCAATCGGGGAAGATGAGATGTAAACACTCTCTTAAGCTGCTGGTGGAAGGATACACGGATTCACAAACATAGTCACCGTGGCATTATTTACAATATTACAAAACAATGTCATAAAGCAACATATAAAACATAAAACAATGACCCATATACCAAAACAGTGTCATAAAACAGAGGATGTAAACCATACACGATGCTACAACTAACGTTGCCATTTAAAATATTGTTTAGGAAACACCTCTAGTGACTAAGAGAAACATTGAGGCTATAATGTTGTCTGTTAAAATTACAGAAATAGAAAAAAAAACTAGCAGTGACTAACGGGGAGGGGAGGGGCAATTAAGGGGTAGGGGATTGAGAGGCACAAACTAGTAGGTATAAAATAATCTACAAGGATGGGACTTCTCTGGTGGTCCAGAGGCTAAGACTCCACATTCCCAATGCAGGGGGCACAGGTTTGATCCCTGGTCAAGGAACTAGATCCCACATGCCACAACTAGGGGGAAAAAAAAGATCCCAAATGCCCCCAACAACAAAATGGGGAATATAGCAATAGTTTATAATAACTATAAGTGGAGTTTAACCTTTTAAAACTGTAAATCATTATACTGTATACCTGTAACTTATATCATATTTTCAACAGTACTTCCGTTTTTTAAGAAATGACCCTCTCTTTGTCTGTTCGAGCTGCTGTTAACAGAACACCATAGACCAGGTGCTTCAAACATCCAGCGTTCATTTCTGACAATTCTGGAGGCTGGGAGGTCTGAGATGTAGGTGCTAGGATTCAGTTCCCGGTGAAGGTTCTCTTGCAGATGGTCACCTCTCCTGGCAGAGAGAGCAAGCCAGAGCTCTGGCTGAACATGAGAATCCCACCCTCAGGACCCCATCAAAACCTCAGTCTCTCCCAGGGGCACCATCTCCAAACAGCGTCACGTGCCGGTCCCCACTGCAGCAGATTAATGTGGGGGGAGGGGGAGTGGGGACACAGATACACGGTCCACGACAACCTCCCCTTTCCCTCTAGATGCTGCGAGGAAAGAGAGACAGCCAGAGGCAGCTGGCCGGGTGAATGGACAGGTAAGGGCTTCCTCCCCTAGACTGTCCCTTGGACCCCATGTCGCACCCCCGTTTCATATTCTCGCTTCCTTCCTCAGGCCTCTGAAGCTGCAGACCCGCAGGAGGTCACCTATTCCCAGGTGACCTGCCATGTCCCCCACCAGGGGACGGCTGGGACCCCCTCCTGGGTGCCCGGACAGACCCAGAGCACCGAGTATGTGACGCTGGCCTTCAGATAAGCCAGGCACCAGGGCCAGCACTTCATCTGGGCGGCAGAACTCACAGCTACCTCGGGTAGCTCCCTCCTCTAGAACTGAGGCTCCAAACCTGACAGCCTGGTTGAGGGAGCCCACATTCCTCGGAAGGTCCTGCTGCCCACCACACACACACCTGGAAATCTAGAGACCTCAGCAACACCAGCCAGTCAGTCCCAGAATGTCTAATTGCCCAGGAGTTCCTGAGACCCTCTGAAGTCATCAGAAGAGTGACAGGGTAATATTTTGTAGGTTTTCGTTATTCATTAATTAAATGCTGTTGTTCAGTCTCTGTCACGCCTGACTCTTTGCAGCCCCGTGGACTGCAGACTCCCCTGTCCTTCACTGTCTCCCAGAGTTTGCTCAGACTCGTGTCCATTGAGTCGGTGATGCCATCCAACCATCTCATCCTCTGTCGTCCCCTTCTCCTCCTGCCCTCAATCGTTCCCAGCATCAGAGTCTTTTCCATTGAATCAGCTCCTCCCATCAGGTGGCCAAAGTATTGGAACTTCAGCTTCAGCATCAGCCTTGCCAGTGAATATTCAGGGCTGATTTTCTTTTGCCATGACAAAGCTGTGATCCATGAAGAGGAATAATTGAGCAAGTGCACTTAAATCCTCTTGGGTACCAGGTTTTATGTTACAGCCTTCTGAAAACAAAAGCTGAGAATGTTCATAACCTACTATAAGAAATACTAAAGGAAGTTATTTAAGCGAAGAAAAAAAATGAAAAAAGATGAAAATTTGAATCTATATAAAGGAATGAGAAAGGGCTGAACATTGGCTTTTAAAGAATCTATCAGGAGTCTTGAGTAGTGATAGGAAATTCTGATAGTTTTTTGACCTTTTCTCTAAAAGTCTCCACTTAGAGGCTACTGGGTGCCAATTAACTGAAGGTCCATGAAAATAACTTTGAAATCAGGTTTCCAGTTCAGATAAGTCCTCAGATATAGATACCCCCACTCTCATTGTTTCTGTATGATTGGTGCTTTATTTTGCAGATTGACTATTTGCAGGGGCCCAGGAAAGATCCTAAAACCATCCCTCTTGTTGAAGAGTTTGTTGTCGAGGGCAGGGGTCAATAAATTAGAACCCACAGGTCAAATCCAGCAAGTCACCAGTTTTGTACCATACATGTTACATTTTTACACTTTTCAATACTTTTTTTGCTTTTTCCCTGGTGGCTCAGAGGGTAAAGAATCCACCTGCAATGCTGGAGACCTGGGTTTGATCCCTGGGTTGGAAAGATCCTCTGGAGGAGGGCATGGCAACCCACTCCAGTATCCAGTATTCTTGCCTGGAGAATCCCATGGACAGAGGAGCCTGAGGGGCTCCAGTCATGGGGTCGCAAGGAGTTGGACATGACTGAGCAGCTAAAATGGACATGACACAAACGTTACCTTTCTAACCATTTTTCGGGACCTACTGGATGTCAGTGGCTAAGGTTCCACACTTCCACCACAGGGGTCAGGGGTTCAGTCCCTGGTTGGGGAACTAATATCCTGCATGCTGCAGGGCATGGCTAAATGAAAAAGAAAACAAAAGCTTTTAGGTATAAAGTTAAACGACATTAAATACATTCACGTTGTTTTACAACAGTCAGCACTGCTGCATTTCGTATGGTTGAAAAAAATCAAAAGAATAATTGCTCTGGTGAGGTATAACTCATTCAGAAAGAACTGCACGTATTCAGTGGGTACTTCTTGATGAGTTTGGATAAATGTAAGTGACCTGATATCATCACCACAATCAAGGCACTGGAGTGAAGTGAAAGTCGCTCAGTTGTGTCCGATTCTTTGCGACCCCATGGACTAGTCCATGGAATTCTCCAGGCCAGAATACTGGAGTGGGTAGCCTTTCCCTTCTCCAGGGGATCTTCCCAACCCAGGGATCAAACCCAGGTATCCCACATTGCAGGCGGATTCTTTACCAGCTGAGCCACAGGGGAAGCCTAATCAGACGTAACCATATCCGTGAAGCCCAAAGGACCCTAAATAGTATGAAAAAAGTAATATTTTATGACATGTAAAAACTATTTGAAATTCAGACTTCAACGTCCACAAATAAAGGTTTATTGGAACACAGCCATGCATGCTGATTTAGGTATTACCTGTGGCTATCACCCCACTGTAATTCCGGTAGCATTAAGGAATTGCAGCAGAGACCAGATGGCTCTCAAAACCTATTTACTCTTTGGCCCTTGACGAAAACATCTGCCAGTTGCTGGTTTGCTGCAAACGTTCCAAAACTTCAGTTTCAATAAGAATTCCTGGGATGGGAAGAGGGCATGGAGGAGAAGGATTAAAAGTTGGTTCTGTGGCTTCTTCAGCCAACCAAGGACAGTACTCAGGAAACAGTTATCATTTTTAAAAATTCCCACTTATTTCTAATACGGACAATTAAGAGGGACCCACTTAAAGAGATGTGACTCTGGTACTGTGATTTTCAAATTTGGTTATGTATTCAAATCAATTAAAGAATTATTTTAAATCCTGGGAACCAGATTCCCCACTCTCCCACCCCCTGGAAAACTCTCTTGGCATGGGGCCCCAGCAGCAAAATTCCTTCAGTCTCCCAGGTTATTCCCTTATGCAGCCAAGGCTCCAAACCCGGGATGTAATGTACCAGTGAGCGGACTGGTAAACGAATGGCATGCCTGTGTTCCAGTAAGTCTTTATTTACAGAAACAGGAGACTGACGCATGCATTGAGTCAGGTTATCTGGAAGTGGTTTTTTTAATGGGGTCATGGGAATTAGGATGAACAGAAATCAGTCTCAGGGACCATAACAAACAACCTGTGGGCATAAAATGCAGAGAGAAGGTATAATCCCGGGATTCAGTCATTATCACGCGGTGGTGGTGGTTCTTGTTTAGCTGCTAAGTCATGCTCGACTCTTTTGTGACCCCATGGACTGCAGCCTACCTGGCTCCTCTGTCCATGGGATTTCCTAGGCAAGAATGCTGGATTGGGTTGCCATTTCCTTCTCCAGAGAATCTTCCCGACCCACAATTAGAAGCATATGCATGCACACACGAACATGTACACAAACACAAAAATTACATAAAGGGATGGAACCCGAGTCACCTGCATTGGCAAGCAGATTCTTTACCACTGAGCCGCCAAAGGAACCCCCTCATTATGTACACCTTGTATAGAATATATACAACTTCTATTTTTAAAGTGAAAATTTAAAAACCCACCATCCCTTTGATAAAAGTTATTGTAACTTTTGATTAAAAGTTATTGCACCATTGCCCCACATGTTAGGAACCACAAAACTTTGCTTGGGTTGAGCACCAAGTGGATAGAAATGTGAAAAGAGAAAAGAATTAGCTGAAACCAGATTCAAACAAATCTTGAAAATCATACTCAGTCTGGATTTTACAGAAAGGGGGATTGGGAATCGAGGTGCGGTTTGAATAGAGAAGTGACGAGATCAGAACTGCATGTAAGAAAGCGCTCCCTGGAGCTCACCAAGGACGCTGCCCGGGAGGGGGAACTGAGAGAAGCGCAGCTCTTGAAAGACGGAAGGAACCCATGTCAGAGGTCAGGTCTGAGCCCACACAGAAGGGAAGGAGTAGATTTCAGGGCTTCCCAGAAGGCAGCAAACAGAAGCTGCACGGCCTGACTGGCTCCTGAGGTCGAGTCAGAGGAAGAAGTTGGGGGAAGCGTCAACTGATGCAGCATTTCTGGAGAGCAGTTTGCAGTGTGTCTCAGAACTGAAGATGTGGGTCACTTTTGACTCAACAAATCCATTTTAGAAACTTGACTTCAAGAAGTCATTACAGCACATGGAACTGTTTTCTCAGGAAATTCTCAGTTCAGTGACCTTTAAATAAGCAATTATCCTCCGATTAAAAATATATTTAAAAAAAGAAAACGGGGGTAAAAAAGGAAAACCGTACATGTTAACCTGAACAAACAGACTGCCAGTTATTTCAACGGCAAAAACTGTGTTTATTCAGAATTAGAGAATTACAGTTTAGGGTCTATGACCATGGGGACCCATGTTCCCAAAGGGCAGGAGAAGGCCGCTTAATTTATAGAGGGGACTAGGAAGCTGGTGGGAGAAGGCAGTGGCACCCCACTCCAGTACTCTGGCCTGGAAACTCCCATGGACGGGGGAGGCCTGGTGGGCTGCAGTCCATGGGGTCGCGCAGTCAGACACGACTGAGCGACTTCACTTTCACTTTCCTCTTTTATGCATTGGAGAAGGAAATGGCAACCCACTCCAGGGTTCTTGCCTGGAGAATCCGAGTCGGACGCGACTGAAGCGACTTAGCAGCAGCAGGAAGCTGGAGGTCTGTAGTAACCAGCCCGTGGCTTTTCATTGGTTGAGTTGCTACGGGAAGAGCGGCCTTCCTTCTTCCTATCATGCTGAGCCGTCAGCTCAGGGTGTGGGAGCGCCCCCTTCTGGTCTCTCCCAACTCCAGTTAATTGAGGTTTCTGTTTATCAGCTTTTTACACGCACTCACAAACGCACAATTAGAAGCACATGTATGCACACACGAACATGTACACAAACACAAAAATTACATAAAGGTAGGTCTTGGGAATCATAAAGACAATTATGTACATGACCAAATGGAAAACTCTTCAGTTACTTAAATCATGCATAGATTTATGTATTTATATATCTAATATGTTATACACATTATGTATACTAACATAGAAAGAATTATATATGCATATATTTGAATATGCATGTTTATATATTTATACCGTGTATAGTAGGCTATGGTTTTTCCTGTGGTCATGTATGGATGTGAGAGTTGGACTGTGAAGAAGGCTGAGCGCCGAAGAATTGATGCTTTTGAACTGTGGTGTTGGAGAAGACTCTTGAGAGTCCCTTGAACTGCAAGGAGATCCAACCAGTCCATTCTGAAGGAGATCAGCCCTGGGATTTCTTTGGAAGGAATGATGCTAAAGCTGAAACTCCAGTACTTTGGCCACCTCATGCGAAGAGTTGGCTCATTGGAAAAGACTCTGATGCTGGGAGGGATTGAGGACAGGAGGAGAAGGGGATGACCGAGGATGAGATGGCTGGATGGCATCACTGACTCGATGGACATGAGTCTGAGTGAACTCCGAGAAATGGTAATGAACAATGAGGCCTGGCGTGCTGCGATTCACGGGGTCGCAAAGAGTCGGACACGACTGAGCGACTGAACTGAACTGATATTATGATAATCTATTGTTCAGAATGTATTTTTAT
Organism: Cephalophus harveyi; assembly: GCA_006410635.1. Classification (NCBI taxonomy): domain Eukaryota; kingdom Metazoa; phylum Chordata; class Mammalia; order Artiodactyla; family Bovidae; genus Cephalophus; species Cephalophus harveyi. Next base: position 217,164 of record SJYT01034127.1, on the reverse strand, counting down.
ATGCGCATGTGCATAATTTCAATGATTGAGTAGTTTTCCATTTTGTCATTCACATGATTCTACATATAACTCACGTTCATACATTTTATTTAGATATCTATAGATGTCTGAGGGCATTCCCAGGTGGTGCTAGTGGTAAAAGAATCCTCCTGTCAATGCAGGAGACACAAAAGACAGAGGTTCAATCCCTGGGTCTGGAAGATCCCCTGGAAGAGGAAATGGCAACCCACTCCAGTATACTTTCCCAGAGAATTCCATGGACAGAAGAGCCTGGTGGGCTGCAGTCCATGGGTCGCAAAGAGTCGGACACGACTGAAGTTACTGAGCGCACACATCTATGGATACAGATATGAATAGAGACAGGGGTGGAAATGTTAGGGATACAGTTTTAAAGAGAAACAGCAGGATACAGAATCAGGAGGATGTAACCTTTCTATAAAATAAATCTGCTTTAAAGTATTCATTGCCTCATTTTTCCATGTCTATAAAATCTTACATAGAAAATATATTTTTTCAAGATGGCTAGTTCACAGTATCTAAAAGAGCTAAACTATTTAGCCATTAAAAGGTTTATTATGTATCACATTATTAACTAATATGGCTTACCTGACCTGTGAGGAAGGGCCTCTGACTACAGTGTTTCGGGGTCTGCATAAAGTACAATTTCTCCTTTTCTGGATGTAAGGTAAAGGGAGAGCCCACTTCACAAAACTGAGGCTCAAACAGAGGATATCCAAACCTTTGAATCCCTTGGCCCTGCTTTCTTTTAAAGCCAGAGGTCCCGGACTTCCCTGTTGATCCAGTGGTTAGCAATCCACCTGCCAATGCAGGGGACATGCGTTCAGTCCCTGGTCCGGGAAGATCCCACATGCCACAGAGTGACGAAGCCCATGTGCCACAACTGCTGAGCCCGCATTCTAGAGCCCGTGAGCGGCAACAAGAGAAGCCACTGTGATGAACAGCCCACACATGGCATCGAGGAGCAATCCCTGCTCATGCCAACGAGAGAAAGCCCAGGCGCGGCAATGAAGACCCAGCACACCCAGAAATAATAATAAAAAACGTTCAGAGCCAGACCCAGCACACCCAAAAACAATAACAAAAACGTTCAAAGCCAGACCCAGCACACCCAAAAATAATAACAAAAAACGTTCAAAGCCAGACTCAGCACATCCAAAAATAATAACAAAAAACGTTCAAAGCCAGACTCAGCACATCCAAAAATAATAACAAAAAACGTTCAAAGCCAGACCCAGTACACCCAAAAATAATAACAAAAAATGTTCAGAGCCAGATCCAGCACACCCAAAAATAATAACAAAAAACGTTCAAAGCCAGAGGTCCCCTTTCTGCCATCTATCTAGTCCAAACCTAACCCACACGGTGGCCAGTAGACACCTGTGGCTATTGAAAGCAAGGACTGTGGCTAAGGTAAGCTTAAGTGTCCTCCCAGTGTGAAATACCGGATTTTGAAGCCTCAGTACCAAATGTTGAAGGGAAAGTATCTCAGTTGTTTTTATATTGACTACAAGTTGAAATAATACTTTGGATATATTGGAGTCAATATATTATAAAAATCAATTTTATTTCGTTTTTTTACTTGTTTGTTATGGCTATTAGAAAATTTTAAATTACAAGCATGGTCAATATTACATGTTTACTATATTACTTTAGTTTGTTAAGCTATTTTATTGTATTCAATTAATTGTATAGTATATAGTTTTCACTGTAAGACTTCAATTTTGAGCAGATAGGTGGACGTGGGGAGAAAGAGAGACAGAGACATAGATATATTTGTTCTAAAAGATGAAGACTTCAAAACCAAAAATTTTGAAGTCTTAATATGAATCTACAGAAATTAATATTGTAAATATTAATATTTTATGAAATAGTGTAAAACTGATGAATCTGTTTCTTGATGCACTTCTTGTGTTACTTACATTGAATGTGAAATGTGGATGGATTTTAATGTATCTGGTTCGATGCGAGGAGGCAGCTGATCAACAGCTGAAGGTTCTGAGCAGTGATTCTCAAGCTTGACTGCAATTACAGTCATCCAGGGGTCCTTGTCTCCTGGGAAAGCTGCATGCAGGTCAAGAAGCATCAGTCAGAACCCTGTATGAAACAACTGGCTGGTTCAAGATCGGGAAGGGAGTATGACAGGGTGGTCTGTGTCACCCTGTGGTTTAACCTGTTCACTGAGCACATCATGAGAAGTGCCAGGCTGGAAGAGTTACAAGCTGGAGTCAAGATGGGCCAGAGAAACATCAACAACCTCAGATATGCGGATGATATCACTCTAATGGCAGAAAGCAAAGAGGAACTAAAGAGCCTCTTGATAAGGATGAAGGAGGAGAGTGAAAGCTCCAGCTTAAGACTATTAAAAAAACTAGGATCATGGCATCCGACCCTGTTACTGCATGGCAAATAGAAGGGGAAAAGGCGGGAGTAGTGACAGATTTCCTCTTCTTAGGCTCCCAAATCACTGTGGACGGTGATTGCAGCCATGAAATCAGAAAACAATTGCTTCTTGGCAGGAAAGTGATGACAAACCTAGGCAGTGTGTTGAAAAGCAGAGACCTTGCCGACAAAGGTCCACATAGCAAAGGCTATGATATTCCCAGCAGTCATGTACAGTTGTGAAAGCTGGACCACAGAGAAGGCAGAACGCCAAAGAATTGATGACTTCAAACTGTGGTGCTGGAGAAGACTCCTGAAAGGCCCTTGGACAACAAGGAGATCAAGGCAGTCAATCTTAAGGGAGACTGGTCCTGAATATTCACTGTAAGGACTGATGCTGAAGCTGAAGCTACAGTATTTTGGTCATCTGATGCGAATAGATGACTCTTTGGAAAAGTCCCTGATGCTGGGAAAGACTGAGGGCAGAAGGAAAAGAAAGCATCAGAGGATGAGATGGTTGGATGGCATCACCGACTCAGTGGGCATGAGTTTGAGCCAGCTCTGGGAGAAGGTGAGGGACAGGGAGGGTGGGCGTGCTGCAGTCCCTGGGGTCACAAAGAGTCGGACACGACTGAGTGACTCCACAACAACAGGGCACCTTTAAAGAACCTCAGTGTCTGGGCGTCTCTGATCTAACCGAGAAATCAGAAGCTCTGGGCGTTAATGCTTTGAAACGATGCCCCAGGGAGGTGAGTTTTAAGGCAGTCAAGGTTGGGAACCGCTGGTCTGGGAGAACTTGAGGCTCAAATCGAGGCAACGGTCTCCACCTGTCAGTCACTGTGTGGCTGCCGGAAGCTCCCGGCAACGGGATTGGCTCCCAGTGGCCAATCACAGAGCTTGGGAGAAACAGGAAGTCTTTTGTGCGAGGTTTCCTGCGGCTTCAGCGCTCAGAGGCAGGGAGTGGGTCATGGAGCAGGGGTTAGGCGTAGGAGAGGTGAGTAACAATCCTGCTTCTTGACTTCGTGCCTCTCTATCTTCATTCAACTGCTAAGTCTCTGCAATAAAAATTCCTCCTCCTTTTCTTTGACTATTTGGCTGTCAAACTGTTGAAGGACTTGGAGTTTCAAGTCAAACTCCTGCTTGTGCAAAAATGGAGCACTCCCGGAGGGGAGCCCCTTCCCGGGGCTGCCTCCATAACTTTAAACAGGTTCTTTTCTCTTGCTGAAGCTCAGCCTCCTCAAGTCACAGGAACATAATGTTAATTAGATTAACTTTCCACGCACCTCAGGAGCACAGCAGGGGTGCCTGTTCTTGACCCAAACCTTAAAATTAACCCTTTCCTTAGTGGGAAGGCTGTATGGGAATCCCAAGCAGTTGGAGGTGGAAGAAACCCAGCTCAAATGAGGGCTCGTAACCCAGGTGTTTATGTTCTTACAAATTCTTCTTTTCCCTCCTTCCATACCTAGTCAAAAACTATTGATTTCTCTCAAAAGATATAACCTGAATTCAATTAGTTCTCTACAACTAGGTGTGAGTGCTAAGTCGATTCAGTCGTGTCTGACTCTTTGCGACCCTATGGACTGAAGCCGGGCTCCTCTGTCCATGGATTCTCCAGGCAAGAATACTAGAGTGGATTACCATGTCCTCCTCCAGGGGATCTTCCCAACCCAAGGATGGGACCCACATCCCCTGCACTGGCAGGTGGGTTCTTCACCACTGGTGCCACCTGGGAAGCCCCTCTACAACTACATCTAAGAACAAAGAACCATCATGGCAGAGTAATTAACTAAAACATGGACCCGAGAGCTATTGGTTATATCTGGTTGAGAGCCCAGTTCTGACACTTTATGACCATGTAAACATGGATGATCTATCTAACATCTCTGCTTCAAAGCCAGACTCAGCACATCCAAAAATAATAACAAAAAACGTTCAAAGCCAGACTCAGCACATCCAAAAATAATAACAAAAAACGTTCAAAGCCAGACCCAGTACACCCAAAAATAATAACAAAAAATGTTCAGAGCCAGATCCAGCACACCCAAAAATAATAACAAAAAACGTTCAAAGCCAGAGGTCCCCTTTCTGCCATCTATCTAGTCCAAACCTAACCCACACGGTGGCCAGTAGACACCTGTGGCTATTGAAAGCAAGGACTGTGGCTAAGGTAAGCTTAAGTGTCCTCCCAGTGTGAAATACCGGATTTTGAAGCCTCAGTACCAAATGTTGAAGGGAAAGTATCTCAGTTGTTTTTATATTGACTACAAGTTGAAATAATACTTTGGATATATTGGAGTCAATATATTATAAAAATCAATTTTATTTCGTTTTTTTACTTGTTTGTTATGGCTATTAGAAAATTTTAAATTACAAGCATGGTCAATATTACATGTTTACTATATTACTTTAGTTTGTTAAGCTATTTTATTGTATTCAATTAATTGTATAGTATATAGTTTTCACTGTAAGACTTCAATTTTGAGCAGATAGGTGGACGTGGGGAGAAAGAGAGACAGAGACATAGATATATTTGTTCTAAAAGATGAAGACTTCAAAACCAAAAATTTTGAAGTCTTAATATGAATCTACAGAAATTAATATTGTAAATATTAATATTTTATGAAATAGTGTAAAACTGATGAACCTGTTTCTTGATGCACTTCTTGTGTTACTTACATTGAATGTGAAATGTGGATGGATTTTAATGTATCTGGTTCGATGCGAGGAGGCAGCTGATCAACAGCTGAAGGTTCTGAGCAGTGATTCTCAAGCTTGACTGCAATTACAGTCATCCAGGGGTCCTTGTCTCCTGGGAAAGCTGCATGCAGGTCAAGAAGCATCAGTCAGAACCCTGTATGAAACAACTGGCTGGTTCAAGATTGAGAAGGGAGTATGACAGGGTGGTCTGTGTCACCCTGTGGTTTAACCTGTTCACTGAGCACATCATGAGAAGTGCCAGGCTGGAAGAGTTACAAGCTGGAGTCAAGATGGGCCAGAGAAACATCAACAACCTCAGATATGCGGATGATATCACTCTAATGGCAGAAAGCAAAGAGGAACTAAAGAGCCTCTTGATAAGGATGAAGGAGGAGAGTGAAAGCTCCAGCTTAAGACTATTAAAAAAACTAGGATCATGGCATCCGACCCTGTTACTGCATGGCAAATAGAAGGGGAAAAGGCGGGAGTAGTGACAGATTTCCTCTTCTTAGGCTCCCAAATCACTGTGGACGGTGATTGCAGCCATGAAATCAGAAAACAATTGCTTCTTGGCAGGAAAGTGATGACAAACCTAGGCAGTGTGTTGAAAAGCAGAGACCTTGCCGACAAAGGTCCACATAGCAAAGGCTATGATATTCCCAGAAGTCATGTACAGTTGTGAAAGCTGGACCACAGAGAAGGCAGAACGCCAAAGAATTGATGACTTCAAACTGTGGTGCTGGAGAAGACTCCTGAAAGGCCCTTGGACAACAAGGAGATCAAGGCAGTCAATCTTAAGGGAGACTGGTCCTGAATATTCACTGTAAGGACTGATGCTGAAGCTGAAGCTACAGTATTTTGGTCATCTGATGCGAATAGATGACTCTTTGGAAAAGTCCCTGATGCTGGGAAAGACTGAGGGCAGAAGGAAAAGAAAGCATCAGAGGATGAGATGGTTGGATGGCATCACCGACTCAGTGGGCATGAGTTTGAGCCAGCTCTGGGAGAAGGTGAGGGACAGGGAGGGTGGGCGTGCTGCAGTCCCTGGGGTCACAAAGAGTCGGACACGACTGAGTGACTCCACAACAACAGGGCACCTTTAAAGAACCTCAGTGTCTGGGCGTCTCTGATCTAACCGAGAAATCAGAAGCTCTGGGCGTTAATGCTTTGAAACGATGCCCCAGGGAGGTGAGTTTTAAGGCAGTCAAGGTTGGGAACCGCTGGTCTGGGAGAACTTGAGGCTCAAATCGAGGCAACGGTCTCCACCTGTCAGTCACTGTGTGGCTGCCGGAAGCTCCCGGCAACGGGATTGGCTCCCAGTGGCCAGTCACCGAGCTTGGGAGAAACAGGAAGTCTTTTGTGCGAGGTTTCCTGCGGCTTCAGCGCTCAGAGGCAGGGAGTGGGTCATGGAGCAGGGGTTAGGCGTAGGAGAGGTGAGTAACAATCCTGCTTCTTGACTTCGTGCCTCTCTATCTTCATTCAACTGCTAAGTCTCTGCAATAAAAATTCCTCCTCCTTTTCTTTGACTATTTGGCTGTCAAACTGTTGAAGGACTTGAAGTTTCAAGTCAAACTCCTGCTTGTGCAAAGATGGAGCACTCCCGGAGGGGAGCCCCTTCCCGGGGCTGCTTCCATAACTTTAAACAGGTTCTTTTCTCTTGCTGAAGCTCAGCCTCCTCAAGTCACAGGAACATAATGTTAATTAGATTAACTTTCCACGCACCTCAGGAGCACAGCAGGGGTGCCTGTTCTTGACCCAAACCTTAAAATTAACCCTTTCCTTAGTGGGAAGGCTGTATGGGAATCCCAAGCAGTTGGAGGTGGAAGAAACCCAGCTCAAATGAGGGCTCGTAACCCAGGTGTTTATGTTCTTACAAATTCTTCTTTTCCCTCCTTCCATACCTAGTCAAAAACTATTGATTTCTCTCAAAAGATATAACCTGAATTCAATTAGTTCTCTACAACTAGGTGTGAGTGCTAAGTCGATTCAGTCGTGTCTGACTCTTTGCGACCCTATGGACTGAAGCCGGGCTCCTCTGTCCATGGATTCTCCAGGCAAGAATACTAGAGTGGATTACCATGTCCTCCTCCAGGGGATCTTCCCAACCCAAGGATGGGACCCACATCCCCTGCACTGGCAGGTGGGTTCTTCACCACTGGTGCCACCTGGGAAGCCCCTCTACAACTACATCTAAGAACAAAGAACCATCATGGCAGAGTAATTAACTAAAACATGGACCCGAGAGCTATTGGTTATATCTGGTTGAGAGCCCAGTTCTGACACTTTATGACCATGTAAACATGGATGATCTATCTAACATCTCTGCTAACCCAGTATCAATATCTGGAATAGGGAGGATATAGTACTTGGGAATATCATAGGATTAATGTGCCAAGTCTGCAGAGTTGATTGCAGTGCCTGGTACTATCCAGGTGTTCCCTGACCCCACCCTCACCTGGATGAGTTCAGAATTCTCAGCAGGCAGCAACAAAGACTCTCTTTGACCCAACACGAGTCAGGATTCTCTGAGTCGCTTTTCACTAGACTTCATTCTTGGGCTCTCTCCCTGGCCCGTTTCAGTCTAGTTTGAGCAAGAGAGCCTGGCAGGCTACAGACCATTGGGTCACAAACAGTCATACATGACTGAGCAACTAAGCGCAGTACACCACTGCTCAGTCTGTTGAGCAAAAATCCCCACCTTCAATATCATCAAATTCGTCCCCCCTCAGTGATGTCTGATCATCCCGACCTGCCTTCAGCAAGAATACTCCTAGCCTTGACGTTTCCTCGTGGTCACTGGGTTGCTACAGAACCCCTCCCCACCCTGTAAATCCTGTTCCTTGGCTCTCAATTCCCACCTGTCTTTATTGTAGTTGGAGTTAAGTTCTCTCTCTCTCCCTTACTTCAAAACCCCTGAGTCAGTAACCTCTCTCAAAGTCTTCCTTACCAGCTTCAATCATCATGAAAAATCTTAACCAGTTCCTTGGTGTGACTCCCCTCTCTCCCCAACAAATAAGAGAAAGTGCTCCTGAAAACACAGCAGTCTGTGAGGTCTCCCCACTGGAAATTTTGGAGCAGCTTGCCTCTGCACTTGGAAGCAAATTGTAAATCCTCATTAACCTGGAACCCCTTCATGACAGGATGTCTGACCCTAGAGTAGGAGTCACAGCCTTTGTCTGTCTGCTCCAGCAACACACACCTAAATTCTTTGCCTCACACCTGCCATATTCATTTCAGCCCTGAAACGATACTAGTTGTTCACACTGCTTAGAATTTCTCACCCCCACCAGTTTCCCTAACTGGCAGCTCCTACTCATCAGGTCCTCAATTGAAATGATATTTCCTCTGAGAAAAGTCCACGGTTACGTGACCCTTATTCTATTTCTCTATGTCATCTTGTCTTCAAGCTTTGTCATTGCTGCTGTTTGAATTCATCTGTGAAATGTCTCCTTCTCCCCCCTACATTCCATGTGTGTACTCAAATTGAGTATAAACCCCAAGTAGGCAAAGTTCTTACCCATCTTTATAGCTGTCACTTAAGTTCTAAAATTGTTCGTGGGGGGAGGGGTCTGGGGATAGATGTATTGGGAATTTGGGATTAGCAGATGTAAGCTATTATATACAGGATGCATAAACAACAGGGTCCTACTGCATAGCACAGAGAACTATATTCAATGTCTTATGACAAATATAATGGAAGTAAATATAAAAATGTATATATGTATAACTGAATCACTCTGCTGTACAGCAGAAATTAATACAACATAAATCAACTATACCTCAATAAAATTTTTTATTTAAAATAAAATAATTCCTGACATCTTGGAATGTGAAGCCAGACATCTTGGAATGTGAAGTCAAGTTGGCCTTAGAAAGCATCACTACGAACAAAGCTAGTGGAGGTGATGGAATCCCAGTTGAGCTGTTTCAAATCCTGAAAGATGATGCTGTGAAAGTGCTGCACTCAATCTGCCAGCAAATTTGGAAAACTCAGCAGTGGCCGCAGGACTGGAAAAGGTCAGTTTTCATTCCAGTTCCAAAGAAAAGCAATGCAAAAGAATGCTCCAATTACCGCACAATTGCACTCATCTCACATGCTAGTAAAGTAATGCTCAAAATCCTCCAAGCCAGGCTTCAGCAATACGTGAACCGTGAACTCCCTGATGTTCAAGCTGGCTTTAGAAAAGGCAGAGGAACCAGAGATCAAATTGCCAACATCCGCTGGATCATGGAAAAAGCAAGAGAGTTCCAGAAAAACATCTACTTCTGCTTTATCGACTATGCCAAAGCCTTTGACTGTGTGGATCACAATAAACTGTGGAAAATTCTGAAAGAGATGGGAATACCAGACCACCTAACCTGCCTCTTGAGAAATCTGTATGCAGGTCAGGAAGCAACAGTTAGGACTGGACATGGAACAACAGACTGGTTCCAAATAGGAAAAGGAGTGCGTCAAGGCTGTATATTGTCACCCTGCTTATTTAACTT